>JALLOT010001467.1:0-14923 GCA_036939595.1 Thalassiosira livingstoniorum | reverse complement strand
GAAAAATCTGGAATATTCTTCAGCGAAAATACTTGCGCGCGGTAGCATGGACAAACTAAACCGCAAATGCGAGCCCCAATTTGACCGTCCGATGAATGTTGGGATTCTCATATTTCGCCTCTATGGGCGGGCAGGGGGTGGGAGGAATAGGGAAGAATTGACCAATCCGCCTCCAATCCGCCCTGCGAATGATCCAGGCAAGGCAGACCATTGCCACCGGTCAGTTGCAATAAATTCCCCAGACCAAACCAAATGTCCCAACAAGAAATGATTATGTGCAGCTTACAAACCTCCATTGTGTGGACAGCGGACATGGCACAAGCTTTATTTCAAACCAAAATAAAAATTGCTGAATGATTGAAGAAAACCAGATAGTAAAAGACTTTTCAATGAAGGGCATTTGGGCTCATTCAACTCCATCCTAAAGTGGTCAATCCTCTAAAGGAAAATGCCCTTTGAACAAAAAATATGTTCCTAAACATATGCGTGATCGAATGGGATTTACCTAGTGCATTGAAAAGTTCATTCAAAAGCAAGCCCTGCTGCGATATCGCCAACATTTTTCATTCATTTTAGGATTCTCATCTTTCAACTGAATGTCAAGGTGAGGTGTCCAAAAATTATTTTTTTGTATTCTCGTTTTTGTCACAGAATGCTTTTTGGTCTGCAATTTAACATTATTGAAATTTAACATTGAAGGAATCAAGGGAAAGAGAAAGCTAAAAAGTTTGGGCAATCAGGTACTTTTTCAACAATCAGCTTGGTGGTGCCATAAGCAGGGGCCTTACTTCTTCCAAAAATCAACCTGAATCTTTCACCTCACTAAAATAAATGAAAATATCGACAGCAATAAAATCAACGAAAACAATGGCAAAATATTCGAAGTGTGCCCTTCTCAAAGTCATTATTGGGGCATCCTGCGTACATGTCGGCACAGCAGGGTATTGCAATTGGTGAGAGATGTTTGTACTCGTTACACGTTGAAACTGTGGTATTTCGTCACGTTCGGGGTTAACTAGTTTTTAGATTTGACTCGTGTCTTATGTCTCTGCGTTTCCTCCGATTTTTCTACTAAATTTCCATTGCCCTGTTTTTTTTGCAAAATTCATCAGGGGGCCACTAGGTACAGCTGCAAGCTCTACCTGTGATGGAGATGTCCAAGGTGGAGACTGGTGCAACATCGATCAGGATAACTGCGAGTCCGACTGTGGCGGAAGATGGTGCACCAACGACGGGTATTGCAATTGGTAAGCAGTTCTGATTTTCTGCCATGATATAATTTCATTGGTGTCATGGCAGAAGGGATTCTTTCTTTGACTTGTTCCGTCATCACAAAAATGAGATTTGTTCAATCTTGTAATTTCTACTTATCTGGCATCACTAACCAAACTTTGATTTCCACTTCCATTTTATTTTCAGGGGACCACTTGGCACAGGGGAAAGCTCCACCTGCGATGGCGATGTCCAAGGTGGAGATTGGTGCAACATAGACCAAAACAACTGCGAATCTGGATGTGGTGGCAGATGGTGCACAAACGGTGGAAATGGCGGAGGTGATGGAACGACAACACCCGCCACAACCCCATATCCTCCAGGAGTACAAACTGCCACCACCACCCGCTACTGGGATTGTTCCGGCGGTGCTTGCGCTTGTTCCTACATCCCCACGGGCCTTTCTTCCAGCGAGCCAGCACACTGTCATTCCAATGCTATGTTTGCCGCTCCTCAACCTAATCCATACAATGCCAAATTCTACGGATCTGCGGCAATCAGCGCCACTTTGGGAGGAGGCGATTGGTTGGCAAGTGGTTGTGGCAAATGCTGGAAGGTCACGGGTGTCAGCAATGCACTGGGATACGAGGGTGTGGAGACTACTTTGGTGCTTAAGGGGACGAATTTCTGTCCAGATGGCAATCCTCTGTGCGCGGCAGGGGCACATTTTGATATTGCTGCACCAGGGTTTGATGTATTGGCTTATTCTTTTTCACATGAATGTCCGACAAGGGAACCGGAGGAGGCTGAAGGTGTGATTTTTTATTTTTTGATGTCTTTTTGTTCTTCCCCGTAGGGTATGATTCTTTAAATTTCTTTGAATTTTTTCGTTGCTGGTCGAGCTTGGTTTTGTTTCAGCTGTTTCTCTTGTTTCGTGAGCCACTCTGACACGTACCTTCACAAATTATTTCATTGAATTCTCAGGTTTTGCCGCTTGTGGCAACTGGCTCATCGGCGACTCGAACCCGGATATCAACTGTGACTGCTCTCTTTTCATTAGCCCAGTTCTTCGAGCTGGTTGTGAAAACTTCTACAACCTAAAATGGGATAATCCCACGGTCGATTATGTGGAGGTACAGTGCCCTGATGAGCTGAATGATCTCCATTGCAGCTTTCCGTATGTCACGGAGGATCAAATGCCGGAGACTTGCTCCAACAACGTGTTTGTTGAGCCCACCACTACGAGTAGCACTTCAAGCAGCACCAGCTCTACAACTACTACTACGACAGCCGCTGCTACAACTACCACCACAACTTCTTCTGCTGCCACCACAACTACGGGTGAGCTCTTTTGCGTAGGGGCAATTGTTATTTGTGCTTTTCATCTGTATCTTCTAAATAGAAGGGCCCAATATAACACCATTTTGTGATTCTAGGATTAAGGACAACTAATACTCCACAATCGACAACCACGACGTCCGAACCACCCGCTACAACGACAACGACAACAACAACAAGTGAGACTGCTGTTTCATGTCCTGGTGATTCTTATTACGAACCGATCTTTAGATTTCTCACCCACTATGTCCTTTATTTCTACGTTTTGATCCCTGTTAACAACACTAATCTGTCACCTTTAACCACCACAGCACCTGAAGTAGCTACGTCCACAACTCCGGATTCCAGTTTTTATTGTTGTACTTGGTATGTGTTATAATCTTCTACTCAAATTATATCTTTGTTGCTTTTATCGTTTCTTTGTGAGTTCATGACAATTCTTAATGTCCGTTCTATATTTATTTTATTAGGAATTATGCAACCTGCGGCGATAGTGATTGGTGCAACAAATCAGAAGCCAATTGCGAAGTTTGTAGTGGTAAAGGTTGGATCCAACCTCAATCGGACTGCATCCCTCTTTGGGGAGCTTGCACCAACAATCGTGGAGGATGCTGCAATCCACTTTCCAATGTATCGTGCAAAGGCAACAACAGCTACAGACAGTGCTTAGAGTAGTGACGTCTTTTGATTGTGTGTCCACTTTTAGTTCTAGGTAAGGACAGAATGTCCACAAAGTTAAAACATTAATTTATCTGATATTTAGAATGTTAATAGGTAGTATCTTCGTGTTAGAGTAGGGCAGTATGCCCTCAGCTCAGCTCCAACTTTACTTGTCACACATATGAGCTGACGGCCCTCTGAAGAAAACCATTATTTGCACAAAATACAGCAACTTTGAGGTCTTCTACTGCAGCTGAATTTGTTTCAGGGAGAAAAAAATCTAAAAGTAAAAGTTCATAAATCTTGGCTTGCTTCATTTTTCACCAAGCTGTAGAAAGTGAAGCACTGGCATTAGTTCCCCTGGAGCCTCATGAAGCTCCTTATGACTTATGAACAACTAACCAAAGAGCATGTGCTTTGATGAAATTTGTGAAATATCACAGTAAAATTTAAGATACAACAATATTATTTACAGGCTGAACAAAAAGAAAATTCAGAAAAAAAAATATTTTTTCTCTAAAAAAAAATGCATGCGGAATGTTCCCATTGGAACAAAAGGCAAATAAATATCCAGAAACTGAAAATATCAATTTCATTTAGAGCTGTCGTGGTCTTGTAAGTAGTGTCAAAGTGTCCAGAATATTAATGAAATTACCGAACACCTATCTGATTTTGATTGCAGGGATACCTTTTTTGTACAGTAAATTGTATAATTGATCAAACAACAATATTTTTATTAATGCTAGTAATACAAATAAAATATGTGATGCACCCATTCGTTTTTGGAGGTGGGGGGCTCCAGGGGATACACAACATCAGAAGTGCAAAAATTATTATTTAGAGTAATATTTTCAAATGAATTTTTTTTGCACAAACTCAGCTACAACAATAAATAACTTGTCAGCATGAGTCAGTTATTGCGGGAGACTAAAGTTATGAAGTTGAATTTATACTTATGAATGTGTCAAGCACAATGAATTGAATATCTTGACCTGCGAGTTGATGCAAACGCTTTTCTACAGTTTGGATAACTGCTGATGGTCGTATGCAATAACTATGTTAAAGTATTAATGAAAGTTTTATTAGCAATGGTCATTTCCATTTTTTCTGTTGTCTGGATAGCAGATGTTTTAACAACAGGTAGTACAGAACAATTACAATTCAATGATGATAACTAGGAAACTATGGCAAAATGAGAATTCAAAAATAATAACTAGTGGGCGCAACCAGGTAGTGCATTGAATTACAGCTTTCAGATAGGCTGGCTTCCACTATACCAACACAAATGGATTCCTACGTCAAGTACTCAGTTACAATACTAGAGCTAGCAGGAATGTATCTGCCAAAGGATGGATTGGCTCAAATGAAATGCTTCAAGAACAGTGGCAAAACAACACAAACAAGCAAAAATAAATCATCAGCATTGATGTCATTTCCAGTGCAAAGTGATGCAATGTTTGCTGTCTTGCAATCAATTATATATTCGATTGACAAGTGAGCCAAAAAACCACAAGGGGGAACCCCAATGACAATACCTTTGAATTGCAATCCCACAGCTTAGCTGCAAAAAGTGTCATCAAAACTTACCTGCCAGGTGGTCTGCTTTGGAGACCATCCAAACCACAGTGTGCTGGGTGGTGCATTGTACTTAACTTCAGTTTTTTTATAGACAGATCATTCATGGCACTCCCTCATGTAAGTGTAAGTACACAGGTTGAAGCAAGGATAGATGGAGTTGGATATGGAGTGATGGAGGTTGTAGATTAGAGGTTATTGCTTTCTCCCTTGATGTGTATATTGTGTTTTGCCTTGTGCATTAATTGTGTTGTTCTTTGCCTGCTTGCTTGTTCATTGTTGTTGTTGCATATTGTGCCTCCAGCCAACAGTCCTAGATAGTAGGTAAGTATGTACTGGTAATGTATAAATTTTTTGATACTATTTCTAGATCTAGCTATAGCACTTTTAGATACAACCAATATTAAAAAGAATGACAACATTACCTAAAGTGTTTAAATGTGTGCATCATCTACTTACAATTATTGTGAGAAATTTAAAATGATATTTTTGAAAAATATCTTTTGAATGTTTAAACATTAATTGTTAAAATATTTGAAACTGGTGCAATTTTTGGAAAATTATCATTAATTTAAAATTTAAGTCATGTACAATTGTCTCCAGTTTTGAATAGCTAATTAATAGTATTCATTTCTCCTTAAAAGGTTTGAACCACTTCTTCAAATATCTCTATCACTTACTGCAGTTTGATTTGAAAAATTAATTCAATATTTATATTACTGAAAATTAGGTTTTGTTGTTTTCAAAAGTCATTTTTAGATATCCAGAGCACTTTAAAAAATTTGGATAACTTTTCCAAAAGTTATGGATGGCTTTTGAGTAGTACATAACATTACTCCTAGTAATCATATGCACTCTTCTGATGAGGCCTTTATATGCATCTTTTTGCATCAAATAAGGCAACTGTACTTAGTGTGATTTCTCTCTATGTTGAATGAGTACATAATATAAACTTAAAAAATATTGGATTTAGTATTGCATCTGTTACTGATAATATGCCTACAAGTTGGCCACCAATTGATTTTTTGTGTGTATCTTTTGTTTTTTGTGTTTTGTATCTCTTTTGAATATTGGCTGTACAAAATATGTAGGAACTAATAGCAAAAATGAAAGAAAGAGTGATCATTGGAGTGGCATAATGCAAAAAACAGTATGTTCATTTTCAGATACCAAAATTGAAATTGAAATTTGGATTCAAGTTTTTGAGATCACTTTAAGTACAAGTTCCTACATACAAGCTCCATGGAAAATAATTTCAAAACAAATGAAAAACTCAAGAAAAACAGTGGCAAAAGACAAAAACTTAATTGATAGCCAACTCATAGTATGAATAAGTATTTTCTAAATAGAAAGGCTTTGGGGGTGTAATATATTGTTAAGGCCATAAGGCCAATATATAAGGATCATACTACTTTCACAGATCAATAATTCAACCATTGAGATTTGTAACAAAAATGTAAAAAAATGAAAAGATATCTAATTTGACAGATGAAGATGTGCCAAATTTAATGTTGAAGCTTGTGCATGAAATGTTAACCTAATTTGAGGATTCATGTAAGGTCGAGCTCTAAAAATGGCATTATTGCTTTTTGGAGTTAAGATTTTTCATAAAGGGACTTGTCAGTCATTGTTAAAAATATATATCAGTGGCAGAATTTCTGGGAGCTTCATCATAAGGCCAAATAAATTTCCTCATCTTTTGATGTGTCAATACATGGCTCATTACACTACAATCACTTAAATACTGTTTTACACTGAACTTACTCAATTGTCACACTACTCAAAAAGGTAAGAATTTGCCTTGTAAAGAGATAAAATATTCTATCAGCTAAGAAATACCAAAGTTATTGATCATATGTGAAAAACAAAGGGGTATTCTATGAGATCTTACCTTCAAGTACTTATATGTATGTATTTTGAAATTTCAACGTATTAGCCTATTTTCTAGTTTGAGATATTCTGCATATCTTTAATATCCCTTGCACTGTACATAACAATTTTCACAAGATGGACATCTTTATAAACCAGAACTATTTTTCTGTAACATCTGCAACTGTGACTTATCTTCTGTGTAGTTGAACTGTTTTCCAGGATTATTTTTAAAAGCAGAGATACCAAGTTATTCTTGAACATTTTTATTATGATTGTCATTTCAGACAATTTACAAAAAACAAAATTCAAATCCAGTATTTGGTTTAGTGGCTTCCATTGTAGTTCTGGTGGATAACTCACTGTACAATGAACTAATAGTATCTTGGATTGTTTCAAAAATGGTAGTGTGCTTAATCAACAATGGTGGTTCTAATGGTAGTAACTTTACAAGCAAGAAATTCAAACTGTGGTCTAAATAGCTAGACCGCATTCTACCCAACATTGATAATGACAAAAAGAAAAGTGGAACAGTGAACAAAGGATGTGTTTTAATACCAAGGTTAGCAGTGAGTTAGGCTCTAACCTAAATACCTCCAATCCCAACTACTTAGTTAGGTACTAATCACTAACTAAGAAGAAGACAAGTGATTACTATTACATTACCACAGCATATAAAACAGAAAATTTGGAGTACATTTAGTTGATTGGTCTAGCAATATACTATCCACTTAGAGGATGACCTAAATTGCACTTATTGGGCAAAGCCCAACATTTTCATACTAAGATAGTCCATATTGACCTATTACATTACCACAATGTTAGTGTTGAACACTATTATAAAGTTTTTGCTTGAAGCTTTCTCAACTTATTTAAATGTAAAATGTAAAATAGCAAAATTCCTTTGAATTTTATTTCAGCAATAATTAATTTGACTAAAAGTTATGTGTGTGCAATATTTACAATCAGGGATGTTTAACAATGAGCTCTTACAAGACAAATATGGTATTACTGTATTGCTAATACCAGTAAGTCTAAAACAATTGTAGAATTATTAATTTGCTGTAATTTTACCTTATTTTCAAAAATTTCTACTTCAGTCTTGATTATTTTTGTCCATTGAAAATGTAGTATTTAATTTTTATTTATGGAACAAAGTTTTTTCCATGTACAAATTGTTCAATGTTGAAAACGATTCAAAAATTCCTCATCTGAAGTCATCACTAAATATAGAAGATTCATTTTTCATTTCAATTTTCCTCTCTACTCCTCCATCCTCCTCCAAATTTGTCTTTTGTTTATTTTAGTAATGGGGACTAAATAAGACTAATGCTGCAAAAAAATTAAAAATTATTCTTTCCAAGGATTTTACTACACATTTTGCTTTGAAAATTATTTCTCAATATGAATGTTAGTAAATGGTATCAAACCTACTTCATTGGAAAATGTAGTCACTGATCAAATGTCAATTCTATTAAGGAAAATAATTCTGTACCGCTTTCTCAATAAGATACTATATACTTAGATGATGGACCAAACCGTGTAAGTTGATCTTTGGTTTGTAGAGAAATTTTAACAATAATTTCAAATATATTAAACCAAAATTGTCATATTAATAATACAGTGATTGATTGTTACTATCTTTACGAATTTCATGAGCTTTCAAAGTTCATATTTTTAACTTCTGATTCATGAGCTGATGAGTTTAGGTATCCCCAACCTCTTTGAAACAGATGTGCCTTTGTCTGGACAATTCTGCCAAAGAAATTTTCTCCTACTTATATTGGTATCAGTATTGACAAATAACTGATAGAGGACTGTGACCTCTTTCAGGTCATTCAACATTCAAAAGAATCTTACTGAAGTACTACATCTGGCATAGACGAATATGGTATTGTATTTGAGGTTCCCATTTTTACACACATGATAGTGACCTATTTTTTGTCTAAGATTTCTGACATTTAATCATTTATATCATGGAAATAATGAATAAATTATCTTGAAGATTCAGATGAAGCACAGGTTTTTCCCCTTGACATTGAATAGTAATTGCTACATATTAGATTATAACAAGAGATGTCATGTTGCTTCATAACATGTGATGCTCTCTAAGAACTAAGCATAAACAAATTTTGGTTGCCTTATGACATTTTCACTGCCATAAAAATATCTTAATAATGGAAAATACATAAACCAACCAAGAATTCCATTTACAAGGACATGGTTAAGTTAAAAGCTATTGCCATTTTTTGCCTTCAATTGGGGGGAATGTGCCATTTCGTTTTGTTGCATATTTTTCTACCACTTCTACCTTTTTTAAATAATGTGTTGTTCTCTAAAAGTAATTTTTAAAATGGTTATTTCTAAAGTAGATATTCATATTCATATTGATATTGATATTGAGCAATGACTATTAAAATGTCTTTTGAACTCAATTTACATCCAAGATCTAGAGGTGGTATGAGAGCTCCAACCAATTATCTTTTTTCTGTATACCAAAAGGATAAGTGGCTTGCTCCAATGCCTAAGCCGGATCAAATGTTTTCTGTTTCCCCCATCATTTTGTTGACTATTTCTTGACTTGCTGCACAATTCTCTATTGGATAAGATCATGGTTGCTTTGAACCTGGTGTACATAAAGTTGCATTGCAGATTGATAGCAATGTCCAACTTGGGCTATCCTTGCTCAATATGAACCGGAAAAATGAAAAGTCATCTCCATGATGCAAATTTACTTCAAGTCATGGGATATTTAGACCCTGTCATGAATATTTAAATATGTGATTATTCCCTGGTACCAGCAGCTAGCAAAAGAATTCTACAACTTTTCAACTTAAACATGCTGTTGAAAATAGTTCAATTCTACTAACAAGTTTCTGTAGTCAGAAATATGGATATGAGATTTAAAACTTGAATTATCTTGATACATAGGAATCATGAGAGAATTCTTTCATACATGAATTCTCTCAGCACAGAAAATTATTAGTCCTTTCCGTCAAAAAAGCCAAACAAAAGCAAGGTCATGGAATCTGGGGGTGGATTTCATGAGAATTCCTTTGAAAACTTGCCCCCAAACTCTCTTTCTTGATGTAGTGTGAGCTTCACTTGTATTCTGAAACTCAAATCAGAGAGCAGATGGACTTTACATGACCATTGACTGTAAGGTTTCAACACTTTTTCAAACATCTAATTGCTCATCATTATTTTCAAAGGTGCTTAAGGATATAATTTTGGGAAGTAAGTCTCCTGCTAAAAAAACAGCAAAACTTTAAATATCACTCCGAAACTATATTCCCTTGACAAGAGGAGTGCAGAATGATCAACAACACACACAAAAGTAACTCAAAATATTGAGCAGAAGAAAGTTGAACTGTAAGAGAATACAGCATAAACTGGTCCCCACCACACAATGACATTACAACAAAAATTGTTATAACCACTTGTCATGGAATTTGGATATATTAATGTGGTAAGTTAATTGAGACAGTTGAAAATTATTGTGATATTCTCCCATTGGCATTATTTCTGTTGAAAGTTTGCCATTTTTTATTGTATTGGGTGGATTATTGTTGATCCAAGATGGATGTACATTGAATGAATACCCAGGTTATCTGCAAGGTTCAATTTTTTGAGCTGACCAATTTCAATGTGTTTCAAACCCAATAAAAAGATTGTTTATCATTTATGTTTATATGAGATCTAAGGATTAGGCCGATTAGAGCCCCAAAAGTGAAATTTTCAATTTTAAATCATGATGCATATCCCCTGGCATTGAGTGTTTACCTCCTTACCTCCTTCCACTAACTACATGTAAATCTTGCTTGCCTGATCACAATCAGAGCCAACAACCAACCTGATTCAATTATATGAAACTGAATGAAGGTGAAATGTCAAAAATTCAAATTTCTATACAGAAATGACATCATTTTTGGGAGTCCCATTCTCTGTCATAAAAATTCTCATCAACCAAAAACTCCTTGCAAGATTTAACAATATTGTTTCCTTTCAAGGGAAGTCAATGTTAGATTTAATTTATGCTATTGTCTGAAATTTTATTGTACACTTTTCCAGTACATCAATTAATGAAAAAATCATCTTGAAAAACAAGTGCAGGTGCAAATCACCTCCTTTTTACTGTGAAAAGAAGTTTTCTTTGAAAGATATATTCATTCTAACATTCATAAAAATTATCTTTTCATGTTTAATATTGTTTATTCAATTGCCTTAACTTTTGATATACACTTTTGACATCACACCACTTAATAAAAAAGCATCTGAATAAACTAACAAAGGTGCAAACCACCTTATTTTTCTATAAAAAGAAGACTGCTTTCAAGAATGCATTCATTATAGTATTCATAAAAATCTTCTGGAGTTCAATATCTATGCAAGATAATTGTATCTCTTTTTAGAGAAGTGAATAAAGTAACAAAAGAAGTGTGACAATATAGTATGCACAAAAAATACAATATTACCTAGAAATGGAAAGTTGATTTTTCATAAGACATCATCACTGATCGGAAGAAAACAGAAATGTTCTAACAGTATGTAGTTATTTATTTAGTGCTGTAACCAAAACATAACAAATGCCTGCCAAGTTCCATCAACCCATTATATGAGCTGTAAATATTTTTGACGCTTCTAGGATATTGGCACTACTTCAATATTTCTAGTCTTAGTAATAGAACATCAATTATTTGTGATTTGTGATATGTGATTACTATGAAAATTCATTCTGCTCAAATTTAACTCTCCATTTGGCATATATATTTTGATGAAAGTACTTTGTGTAAGGATTCTACAATATTTCATTGTATGGTGAAATAAATAGTTATAGATCATAACTCATTAGCTATACTTGTATTTTTCAAGAATATTATCAAAACCTCTTCAAAATGAACTAATGAGTGCAAACAGAGAAATTGTTAATAAAATTATATCACATCAAATTACAATCAATAATTTGAAAGAATTCATTTTCTAATATTGAATGTATATTTGAGGTTCGCATACTTCTTTTTCTTATGTAAAGCTTCATTTTCTGTTTAAAATGAAATACCATTGTTTATTGAAACAAAAAAAAACTCGTTTCTTCAAATCATATGTTGTCATGTTTTTTTTTCTTGATGAATTGCATGAATGTCATTAATTGATGCAACATGTGCTTTTGATCTCATTAGGGAATCCAAAGCACTTTCTATAAAGAAGGAAATATATTTTTCTGACTAAAACCATTAAACTTCAAGTGGACGTAGATTTTGATTTTTGTTATGACACACAGACCCAGAATATTTTGTACACTTAAAATGAAATAATTTAAATCTTCTTTATATAGTATGAGGTAAGTCTGAATTTTGGTATTCATTTTGAATATCATAGAAAAACTTAGTTTTGAGACAATTCAGATCGTATCTACCTATTGAGCCATTATTTTAAATTGATTTCATGCCGTAGGCATGTTGTAAGTTGAGGACAACCCGAGCCTGCCAGAGAACCATGATTTCTAAAATATGAAAAGTAAAAAAATGTGGTATTGTTGTTGAATAAAGTTTATCGCCAATAAGGTGTAATTTTAATTTTTGAGAACAAGCTTCGATGCGACTGTGAAGAGTTATGACCCCTTTATGACCTTTCTGAGTTATTGTTGAAGTGGTATTACCTGTATGTAGTGCTCCTTCTATGTAATAATTTAGGAGTATTGTACTACCTACTCCTATGTTATTAGGATTAGTGAATGTGCAATATCAATAATAAGTACATACTACGGTACAACCGCTTGACATAGCTCTCTGACCGGTCATAGAAATGAAATCAAAGATCAATATCAAGATTGGATTTTGGCAATAGTTGTAACAAAAAACAAAGAGAAGACAGAATCAGAATGAGATCAGAATGGCACATTTAGAATGTCGCATTCTGAGGTACGATTGATGAGTCATCGTGACATTGTTGACATTAGCAGTAAACAATGAAATGCGGCGATAGCAAAGGATAAAAAAATATTATTATGGAGATAATAATAATATGTTAAAAATACTAGGTAGGGGTATCCAAATAATACATCAAAAAATAGATTTCACTTACAAATGAAAAGTGTACAGAACATCAAAATACATCATTTTTTATGTTCCTTTGTTATGGATAAAGGGAATTCATATCAAACATTGCAAATCAAATAGTTAACAAGTTTTTACTAGTAATATTATCAATACAAAAATATCTAAAAATAAGATGAAATCATATAATCTTTGATGGTTATACTATGGATGCAAATATGAGTTGAATCATTCTTCAAGGTGGTACCAAACAAATAAAAACATGATTTTGTTTTGCACTTTATTCAAAAATGGCATCACCAATCACATGGCATACCTTTTGAAACACTTTATTCTTCATGTCAGTAAAATTTCCATTCCAGAAACATCATCATTTTGTTTAAGAATCAGAACTCATTTTCATATATAACCAATTTATATGCAATGAAGATGCAGTATTAAAACATTTAGTTACAGATAAATCATTTTTGATACAACAAAGTGAGATTTTTCAAATTTACATTTAAAGAAAAATATTTACTGCGGAATAAACTTTTGTTGAATTTAATGCTGCTTATATTTCTCCAAATTATAATGAATAATTCTAGCAGTTTCTTCTAAATGTGACTATGTTTTAGACATGGAATCAGGGAGAGATTATGATTGCGATGTGTTTTGAACCTAATAAATTAAACAAATGAAATCCTAGTATTGACCATTTAAACGTTTTGAATTTAAGAGCTGGTAATAATTTTTCACACCACTTCAATTACGAAAGCACATGTATGTTTATATCATTGAATATGATATAATATTTTCCTTTTATTTGCAAGGAAACTAAAAGCTTCTTCATATAGTTCGATTTCAAATAAGTAACAAAACAAGTTGATAATTACTGGGATATTGGTATAATATACTGGTGTATATTTTTGCTAGAAAACCAGAGATATATTCTCTTATTTTTGAACAATCTTCTTGACCATGATTATTTTTTTTAGTCATGTTTATTGGAAGTGGTCATTCATGTAAATTTTAGCTATTTCTTTGGAAAGAATCACAAACATTTCAACTTTAATTTTGGCCACAATCAACATAATATTTCAATTCCTGATTTAGCACAAACTAAGGACAAGATTTGCACTGTTCATAATGAATAATTTGTAAGAGTCTACCATGTCATGTGTAGCCATGTTTATTTTTGTGTTTCTTCTAAAACCTATCATCATCTGTCAGAAAATAAATAGTAATTTTCAATTAGAGTGCATATTTATGAGTAAAATGTCACAATATTGATACAAATCCACTCAAAATAGCAAAAGTAACAATAATTAATTCTATGTTTGATTTCAAATGCTTTTCTACAGCTTTGTTGAAAAATGGTAAATAGATTTATATTAAGAAATCTCTAAGGAATTAATTTAAAAAAATATGAAATAGCAAAAACTTGAGTGTTTGATTCTGCAGTATTTTAGCTATGGAGGGAATTTTCAAAAGTTAGAATGGAGAAACTATTACTCAACTTATCCTGATGAACCAAATCTCCTCTTCTTTACCAAATGTGTTTTGAAATTTGTTCTAAGCAAAAATAGTTTTTGATAAAAACCTTTTATTGATAAATAAAATTCAATTTTTTATTGAAATCTTATTATTTTATTTCTGTTTATAGTATTAATTTACAATAAAATGTAAAATTTGAGTTTGATTACCAAAGGAATGAATGTACCAAGTAATTTTTAAGTGAAAGAATATTTTTCCAACTGCTCTTGAATTCCAACAGAAACATGGGAAGTTTGTCTTAATAAGTGATAACTCATGTTGATAATTTCATTTATTGACAGATTCATTTTGATCAAGTTGATGTTTTGAAAAATCTTAATATTTCAACATATCAGACAATCATTTTTCATCATGTTTCATGATGTATTCATGGGCATATTCCTTAGTAAAGTGGAGTTACGTTCTTTTGATTTTGATAATTTTTTCACCTAACAAATGAAATATAATATATAAGAATTGCTTAGTTGTGTGTGGTTAAAACAAAGTCATAAACACATAATTAATGTATTTGAATTATTTTTATTGAGAAAATTAGTTTGAATTGAAGTGATTTCAATGCATATTTAACACTAAAAAATGGGGATATTATTTATATCATGATAATTTCCAGGGGACGGACATAAGAACAATATCGGCACTACCCTTGAAAAATAGATTTGGGATCAGTAGACCCCCAT
>JALLOT010001466.1:0-10483 GCA_036939595.1 Thalassiosira livingstoniorum | reverse complement strand
AGCCACATAGAGCTAATAATGGTGCTGTTTTAGCTATAAACACAGAATAGACTTTCTATTGTTCTCATCGAGTCCATTGTAAAAGAGCGAGAATGTATTGATTAATGTAGAATGGCAGTTCCTAGATTAAACTCTATATACGGGTACATTGTGGACAGACGTGATCTCGTATGAGCCAAGGCAAGGCATTTCGTGAGTAAAGTTTCAAATTTCAGATTGATTCAGGGTCCTGAATAAGGCAAAAAGCCCAAAAGAAATGATAACCATTTCCACTTTCTGCTGTTTGATTTCCCGTGACGCCAAATAAACATTGCATTTCGCAAAAAGGAAATTCCGAACATTCTTTTTGATATGTTGGCCGGTGCTTTGCAGGAGAATTGTTTCTTCAAAATCCCATCGCATGACATCGAACTTGAGGACAATAGATTTGGAGAGGATGGCATCAGGAATTTGACATTCTTCCTTGAAAAGGCTGTGCACGTTAAGTCTCTCGTCTTGCGCAAAAACAAGATATCGTTCAATGCAGAGCTGTTTCGTATCGCAAAACTTCGCCGCGTGGAACTTTTTTGTTGTGGCATCGGGGATAAGGTAATGATGAAGTTCTTTTTCAAACCATTTACGGACGTGCTGAGCTGCATTCGTTGAACCTTTGAGCGAATAACATCCAATCCACAGCAGCGGTTATCATCTCTGATTTCCTCGCATTGAACCCTATGCTGAAAGTGCTCTAGTTCTGAATGACAATCCGTTCAATGACATCGATGCATACCTGTTCTCACGAGCACTCGGAAGAAACAGCAATCTGAAACGACTCAAATTTGATCAGTTTTCTCAAAGGGCACTAACGTCATTGTCCAAATCAATATTCGATACTTCTGACTTGAATGCACTGGTCGATTCGAACCATACCTGCGAAGTTGTAGTACACTCATCCGATATTTCCTGCTTGCAAAGACGGTGGGATACAAAATTGATTCGTGCTATCTGTACCAAGAACCTGGAGGCATGCATACACCTACGATATTTCGAGCAGTTGCCTATCAAGCTGATGCCAAAAGTAATTGCATTTATTCAAAGAAGCGCAAACAAAAACAAGCATACTCTGAAATACGAGCCGGTGGCCGCGGTATTTAAGCCGTTGCGGTCTTGGAACATGCCTGTGTTGTATCAGGGTTTACGAGGACCAACTCTTTTAGGCGAAGCGAAAAACGAAAGCGGAACGACACTACAACTACGCTGGAGTCTTAAGAGTTGCTTTTCGCAAATAATAAGTAATAGACGCTTTCACTACCTTGTTACCATCATCATTTTTCTCCTTGCGCAAACATTTTCTACTATAAGTTGCATCTGTTTAATGTGTTAAAAATATACGATCTCCGCTTTCATACGATGCAGATCTTGAGGTGGTGCCGAATTTGCTAGAATGATGCTGTCAATGATCAATATTTGATGTATGACTAATATCCCTTTGTTCCAAGGCTACCATGACAAGCATTACCACTAACAGGTAAAAGAACAAGTTTACATTGGCGCCAACAACCCAAGAATAGAATTGGAATAAAGCTGTGAGGACCCAAAAAGCCACTCTCGACGCAGCCATCACAAGCAAAATGGAAATGACTAAATTGATGACGCTCGGCTCATACAAACCCGTCAAAACACATACTGCCAAAGATGACAAGGGTAGTAAGAGCAAAATGACATTCCATGATGACACAATGGGCAGGAAGAAACCAGCCACAAATGGCAGAAACGTCAGAATGAAACCCACCAGCTTCGAAGCTACTGCAAGAAAATGAAGCGAACCCCTCATTTCTTCACCGGGAACTGCTATTTTCGTTTTCGCCATAAAAATGTATCGAGCTATGAAAAGAGCAAGGAAAAACATCGCCATTCTTTGCACTTCAATCCGCGACGATGTTTTCCGCTTCTTTTTGTCATTGGATGAACTGTCAGATGAAGCAATACTACAGATAATGATTCCAAAGAATACCGTCAAAATAGCCGCCGAAGCGATTGCCGCTTCAACAAATGGAGGACGATGCAAAGTGATTTCAGTCAAATGGTTCTAACCGAACTATTCTTGAGAAGCAAATACATGCTTACACGAAATTTCCTCATTCAAAGCAACATTCATTTGCGCGGCATTTCCCACCGTATTGACATGAGAGATTTCTCCATTCACCGTTGACAGCCATGCCATATACATCAAAACCACAGGAGTGGCACCCGATATTGCACCCAAAACCATCCACTGGCTGGATTTTGCAACGGCTATCATCAATGCAAAAAGAAGGAACAAATATAAAACGCTCAGTACCATCAGCACTCTTATTCCTCTCAGCGATGCGGATGAGTCCGGTCGTGGCGATGTCGCTGATGTCGCTGATGACACTGATGTCGGTGATGTCGCTGCCACTCGCCTCCTCCCGCTTCGTTTTCTGCTCCGAGCAACTACCGCCGCTGCCGCATTGCCGTCACTGCTTTCGCGGTCCACATCGCCGGTGGTATCGGCTACCATGCCTGCAACAATGGCAAACAGCAGCAAAAGCGACGGAACAAACACTGCGAATGGAAGCAAGGCCATTTTCATGTCCTCCACTATCATTCGCATTGTGTATGGCATCGTTTCCCATAGGGTTTCTGCTACATTCTTTGTGGATGATTTGGCAGTTTTCAAAACGAACCCCATTCCTCCCATGCAAAATTTCGATATTACCACAAGTTTCTCCCACAGGAATGTTGTGAAGAATGATGTTATCATGGGAATGAAACAGCGCCGATGAAACTTTTGACCGGTGGTTGGATCAACGTCCATTTCATGAAACATGGCGGTGATGCATGGGAACAGATGGGTTGAAAGAATGGCAGAAAATATAATACCGAGGGTCTTTAGTGTTCTTTGTAGGAGGAGGAGGTGGTTGTCTGTGGCCCTACTGTCGGTCTCGTTAGAATCCATTTCTATTTTCGTTCCTTGCTGTTTTGAAGAAAGAAGTTTCTCAGCTTGATGGCTGGGCTCCATTGGTTCATTTTTCGTCGTGGCCCTTTCGTGCTTTGATATAGAATTTTGCTTGTCTCGATTCTGCAGCTGGTTGTGCATTTGTTGAGTCAATGGTCCCATGATAAGAATATTTGGTTGAGTTTTGTTTTCGCACATGATTGTTGGTAATCAAAATTTAAGCGTTGAATGTCCTTGTGTTTCTCGTATTGTGTATTGTTTGTTTTGTGGGCGTTTCGTGCTTCGGAGCTGCAGCTGAGTTTTATCCAAGCGTTCCGCTAGCCGCTGGCCGCTACATACCTTAAGTAGCCGCTCTAGCCGCTCTAGCCGCTACTAGCATAGCTAGAGGTAGGCAGTCATTCGTTCTTATTAGGCAGCTCGCAATCGTCACGAGTAGGTCAACTTCCTCATAGACCTTCTTCGAAAGATCCCCCACTACATATCCGCTCGTCCAAGATGAAAAGTGTCAACCTCGCTCCTCCCTCTTCCCACCAAAAGGAGGAAGACGTGACGCAGCATGCAGTGCAAACGCAGCAGCCAGCAAGAGCCAACAGCAATTCGCATTTTTGATGGTGTGATCATGGAAAGATGGGTTTCGCGAGCACTAAAATTTGTTTCGTGGGTCATGAAAAAAACCTAAACTCTTCTATCCACGCACATATTATTTTCATGTATGTACAAAGCTACTGTAATAAAACCACGGGAATAAAACTTAAGTAGATTATGTATTTTTATACCAGAAAATAATTCTCCTGTAGAAAATATACTAAATCTAGAACTGAGACCAAAATCTCCAGTTCTCAGCCCCCCAAAAGGCCAAGAATCAAAACAATCTGATCCAAGAGACAATAACCATCATGCTTTCTAGTGTGGGTGCAGCAGCAGCAGCTCGTGTCCTTTGGTGCCAAACCAAGGGGACAGGAGCTGCTGATTCATGGAATTTAAACCAAAATTATGTGTACCCCAATTCTTTACGACGTTGTTGGTGCATCATTTCCGCTGTGACTCTATCAACAGCCACACTTCTGGTGCTAATTTTTCTCCTATCCCCAATGAGTGGTAATTGATCTGGCTGGGAGCAGGGAGAAAATTAGAAACACCTAAAATCCAATTTTTCTTGGTCAACCCGATCCTGTGCAACAAGTCAAGACGCCTTCCCTCAAGCAGTTTCTACCCAAACTTGGCAACACCAAACTTGTGACTCAAAAGGCCTCCCATTGTCACATTTTTGCATTAATTGTAATTTGAACAATGGTCAGATTGGACATGGATCATCATTGTATTTTCATTGGGTGAGATACACACATCTCCCTTGCTGCCAACTTTGGATTGATAAAAATTGCAACAAAATTTCTGATTTCTGACAAAACGAACTAGTCAAAGAGTATCTCAACAGTCAGCTAACAAAATTGAAACTTTCTTGACCTCCTCTCATTTCATTGCTGAACAACAAATCAAATCGAAATTCTACCAAAAGATCCATTTGTAATAAGAAAATGAGTCATCCTTCCATTTCTCCCCAGCCAGGGAAAGAAAATTGTTTGAGCATCACACAAACTGATAGCTTCAACAATTTCAATAGAAAATGGTGCTGCTGACAAATACCTATGCTTTTTGGTCAAAAGTAAGATAGGGGACAACAGTATTCACTCATTCTTTTCTCCCAGGCCAGAACAAGGGATTCTTTCTCTTGTTAATGCTGCACCCAACCCACATGCACCTTCAGTAACACCAGCACCGGTGCACAATGAAACAATGCGGGGGACAAAAAATATGCACTTGGTCAAAAGCAGCAATTTTGGTTGTATTATGTCTTATGCTGGGAAATCCTTTTTGAATTCAAGTGAAAATTTTTTTGCTTGGGCATCAGAGGCAGATGGTGGGGGTTGGCAAGCTTCATGGAGTCCAGCCTGATGAAGACGTCAAATTTCATGCTCCCTTATTGCCAAATGATTCTAAGGAAGCTTCTGTCAAATGATGAGTTTGCTGCCTTTGTAAAGCACTGTACAAAAATGGCATCTGAAAAGATAAAGAGGTGTAGCTGCTGTCATTCAAATACCAACTGTCTGTGGCAAACAGCGAATGAACTGTATCAACCAAATTTTTGTACTTTTGGAGCAAAATTGAAAATATCTCGCATTGCAGCATACAAGGAGCAAGCAGACTATAAAATCCAACATCTTTGGAAGGCATCATTGGACTTTGAGAGAACAAAAAACGCATGATTGCTCAACCAGATTGATATGCAGAAACATGGTAAGACTGTTGTGGGCAATGGGGCTTTAAAATTGCTGGAGACATTCACAAAATTAGATAAAGCAGCCAAGCCAACACTGCTGTGGAAGGAGAACAAGCTAGCACTTTGGAAAGTGCATTATCAGCAGCTGAGTGAATGCTACACAAATGGAGGCAAGCCAGCATAACTTTGGTATGACCCAATTCTGATTAACTGGGAAATGGCTTTCCTTGCACTAACTTTGGTATTGATGCATAGCAAAGTTTCCAAATTTCAAAGTAATGATGCTACCACCTACTTTTCTGATCTACAGAGAAGGTGCAAAATTGGTCTCAAGAACAGAGAAGCGGATCTTTGGGATTTTTATTCAAAAATAGCGACCATTGCAAAATGTGCACAGAATGAGAAATGGGGCATGGCAGGCAAGCCCAGAATAATCACAATTGATTCTGCTAGCAGTTTGACTGGTCTACAATGGGACTATCAAAGGAATAGATTTGTAGGAGGGAGTCAGTCTCACAAATTCAAAGTTTTGTTGCAAAACAAACACTTGATGGTGGATCAAATTTAAGAAGGAATTGCAGAGAACAACATTTCTGGAGGAGACAAGGAGCCATTGGACAATGTAGCATATTTGTGTTATCAACTTAAGTTTGTATGTTCCTCTAAATTCACAGTGTTTTGTGTTCTTTTTCAGGATGATTGAAATTTTGAGTCAAAACTTGACAATTTGAAATTGGCAAAGGAGAACTTGGTTGTAAAATGGTCTTTGTTGGACTTGAATGTAAAATGCTCAAAAATTCTTGCATCAATCAACATAAAAAAGTTACTTCTACCATTGGGTCAATGTTAATTAATCAGCTGCAAAATCTCATGCCAATGTATGGGTTGGAAATGCTGTTCTGCTGTGTGGATGCTGTGGGGAGTAACTGGGTGGCATTTTTCAATGTGTCTACGTATTGTGCTGCCAATGTTCTGTCAACAGAAATCATGGCAAAAAATCCCCAAATTGATTTCTCCATTCAGAATGTGTGGAAGTGCCCATCACTGGCAAGTATATCATTTTTGCACCAGATATGCAGCACTTGACAAAGTGAATTGTGACCACACTCAAATTATCTTTGAACAAGAAGGCCAAGTGCAACTTAATGTATGGTCAATAACCAGTGAATCTACAAATTTTGGAAAACTGCTGGCTTTTGCTAGGAGGTGGGACAGATCAAATGCAAGAAACATGTCTAATCATGGACCACTTCCATAAGGATGCTTATTCTAGGATCAATGTGGCCCTTGCTACCCAGGTACTATCTGGATTTGTGTGGTGAAATTGATTGAACATGCAATGACAGATGATGATCATTTTTTATTTCAGAATAAACACATCTAAAAGCCTTTGAAAAACTTGTGTAAGTATTGGGATGGGGTTGCTGGTATTTGCAATGGAAACAATGGAGCACAAACTCTGTATAATGAGTTGGCATGACAAGAGAAGCTTGTCTTTTCAACACTTGAGTGGTTATTGTGTTGGAAGGCAAAGCACAACAAGTCTGTGGCTGATGGTGGTACAAAAACCAAATACAACTTCTTTCCTTTGGAAACTTAGAAGTGTATCCACCTGTTGCTGTTGTTGCATGCTGAGATGATTGAGATCTATTGTATCACAAACTAACTCAGCATCAACCCACATATCATGACCATGGATTGTGTTGAGGGGTTCTTTGGAGATGGTTGTCACACAACAGCTCATTTTCATGCTAGGACAGTGTGTCCGTCTCTCTCAAAAGAAAATGATTAAAATATACTAGACATAACCAAGAACCAAAAAAGTATTATCAATTGAGTGTAGTTGTTACAATACTTTTAATACTGATTGAAATACAAACTAATTGGTTTCCACCACCTTTTATGTTTAAATTTGATGATGGCATCTGGAAGCAGTTCCAATGACGCCATAGATGTCTCCAGCACCTCAAACAAAAGGATCCATTTTGTTTTTTAAAGAGACATTATGAATCTCATGATAATAAATTCAACAATGTTACTTTCAAAAAACAAATTGGATCGCTGTTGAGCTCAATCAAGCTTTTCAAGTTACCGCCATGGCAGTGGCAGCTGCTGGTGCTGTGACAATATGTCGCGGTGCTGTTTGTTATCTACAAGTTCCAATTCATTTTTTGAGCAATCCATATAGATCTAATACTAGTCTAATTTGTTATTTAATTGGGATTTTTTAATGTAAATATTGGCGGTGTTGGCTGACATTGCCATCATCTCCATCATCAACCAAAAATTGGCAGCAAGAGCATAGGCAAAGGCTGCTGGCTTGTGAGGGCTTGTGGCCTCTTGCAAATTTTGTTGTTGAAGAATTGGCACATGTTTGCGTGCTCAAGTGAATAATATGAAAAGAAAATGACAACAGACGGACACTTCCAAGATGCACTTTGCTAGTAGCACACGCTGTTGTGGTCAGAGGATTGGTGGTATAACCATCAAAATGAATCAACAGCTATGCAATTATGCTGACTACAATTTCAGAGTCAGAAGTGCAGGAAGGATGAATATTATTGGAAACAATGCCTCTGGAGCTCAATGTGACAATTTGAAAAGGAACAGTAAATTCTAATTGTATTTACTAATTGTATGATTTCATTTGAAAAGTTATTGTTCTTAGACTTCTTTGTTTGACTGTTCTTTTATCTCTTCATCAATCATTTGATCTACATTTATGAATGCTATTTAATGAAGTTCTTTTCATCCTTTGAATCAGCTAATGCTTTGAAGTTACAGCTGTGTGTGCAACTTTAGTCCTAGTTGCTGCTAAATCCATAACCATAAGTTGAGTCCCAAGTTTACTGCTTTGATTACCTTTCATATAGCGAACAAACCAGCAACCCCTCATATGAACATACCTATCTAGAACATACTTCAAAATAGATTTCATTGTATTTGGTTTTGAATCATCCATCTCCAGGCATCTGCACAACAATGAAAACTTTGCAAAAATAAAGTCATCAGTCAGAATATTGTTGTTTATTTCCTTCAACAAATCACCAGTGTTATATGCCATCATCATATTTTTTCAAGATTTAAGGTTGTAACATAGATTGACTCAATACAACAAATGAAATCATAGTATGTTTTGTCACAAAACAATAGAGATGTTTACTGTCTTTGAACCATAAGCTCAGTGGGTAAACCAGAGTTCACTGCCATTTGTTGTGTCACAGTGTGATCAAAAGCAAATACTATGTAGGGCTTTTGTTTGGTCCTAGTAAAAATCTGTGCTGTGGACATACTTGATAAAGTCCAACCCATGGCATAATAAATGACAGTTTTGGAATACTTATCAAACAAGTTTTCTACAAGGAGCTCAACTTTTGGCTTCTCAGAAGCTACTGCCAACTGCCACATAAGACCACTCAAAAAACAAGCATGCTCCCAAATGTAAGCCCAACAATCCAAACCCTTTCTGAGTGAGATCTGCAGCTGGAGGAATTTGTGACTGCATCTCAATACATTTTTCTGCAAATATATATCAGCATGTTCCTCATGTTTTTATGTAAACCTAAGTTTGGAATCAGGGGGCTCGGCTGTGCAGTTGGGAAACTCCTCAGCATCTACAATTTGATATTTGAGTGTAACAGTGAAACCATCCTCAATATATGATAAAATTGATAAACATTCTTGGTCAGTGTTTGAGAGTAGAAATTTAATGGTGGCTAGGTGAGGTGGAGACATGCTGTGAAGTACCCTCTAAAAAATAAGAGAATCTGTACTAACAGTATTGTCATCACACTCTAGAATTTTTTGAAGCAAAGAATTGACAAACTCTTTCCCTATCATTGAAAGACTCTCATTTAGGGGTCAGTAATGCTGTCACTATCAATCAGCAAAGTGACTACTGAAAAGGAGTACTCTTGATTCTTAAAATTGTAAAGTTGAAAAGCTGTCTGGGAATGTTTCAAGCCATAGTTCCTGATGATGGCATCTAGTGTTGAGTTTTCCTTGGCTTTTGGAGTTTTTTATTCCTCTGCCATTTTGGAGGATCAAGAAATAGTCTTCTTAAAGACTCCTTTGCTTCCGATGTAATTGGCACTTTCCTCTTGGTGTTGTTTTTGGTTTTGTTGATGTCTGTATTGCTGTTGCTAGATTTCCTCTTTTTAGTTTTGATTTGGATTGTATTCCCTTTTGCATTGTTGGATTAGATGTTGGTGTTATTTATTTCCCCCCATTTGAAGTGTTTTGCAAATTTTTACTCAAATTAGATGAATTTTCAAGAGATGGCTGCTCCTTGCTGCAACTGTTATTGATTGTTTTATTGGAGTTGCTCCTATCACATGAGTCTCTGGGATCATTTGCATCAATGCAATGACTTGCATTCAGGGCCCATTTTTATCCGCTAAATTATTATCAGAATATGTTATGATTATTAACTGTATTCAGCAAGGTACTGTTTCCGCTGGCACACCATCCCAGTATAAATTCAACATATTGTGGAATAGCAGCAGGTGAGAAATGAAAAGCATGCAGACTTGATGCAAGGTAAAGGGTGCACCAATGATCTAATGCATTAATAAGTTTGGAGTTGCTATTACGTTTCACCAAGCTGCTTAGGGTTTATCATCCTAGGTTGACCCCAAACATACCAGAGAAACCCATTTTCATCTACCCCATGATGAAATCCTATGTTAATTTAAACCCATTTCTTCCCCAAAATTACACTCCCATAATCATCAATTTTCACCCAGGAAATAGGGGGTGACACTAACATATATATTTTACTAGTGTCACCTTCTATTTTTAGAGTGAAAACTATAATTTTTGATGGTGTAATTGAGGGGTTGAAATGGTTGTTTGTTGCTTGATGTAATTGGTAAAATCTAAAATCTCTAAAAATGGTGTTGTGTTGTGCTCAGAAAAAGAGAGAATTCATCAAAATATAAAATAATATGATTTTTGTATGTTTGAAGTACCAAGTAATATTTTTGTACAGTACTTAAGTCTATTTACTGCAAAATGCCAAGTAAATGTATGTATGACATAGAGATACATGCAGCAGATGGGCAGAGCTTCTAGCTTGTAGCGCCTGGGTTTGTGCCCCTGCCTCAGCTTGTAGATTTGCTTGTCACCTCACCATGCAACCAACACACATCCAGCAACACTGTAATAATTACAGTGGACAATGGCATTTTTGGAAATAATTCCAAAAATAATTCTTTTTTTGCCCCAACTTTTTTGAATTTTCTTAA
>JALLOT010001465.1:0-14943 GCA_036939595.1 Thalassiosira livingstoniorum | reverse complement strand
TTAAATCGTAAGCCCACCACGGTTAAGAATCCGCAAGCGAACGGCATTCTAGAACACCTACATGGGACGTTAGGTAACATGCTGCGCACAGCAGAACTAGAAGGTGCCAACCAAGTCAATGATGATGTCATAGAGCAGTGGGTAATGGACACTGCATGGGCTGTTTGCTCCACCTTTCATACTGTACTACAGTCTATGCCAGGGACTGCTATCTTTAGTAGATATATGCTAATTGATATCCCCTATATTGCTGATTGGACTAAAATAGGTTAGCCTAGACAGGAACTCATAGATAAACATACGGCTCATGAAAATTCAGGAAGAATTGAGCATAATTATGCTGTAGGGTATGAAGGTGTACACCACAAGAGTACATTTAAGTACTCAGACCCGTACCGTATTGTCAAAGTATATACACATGGTAATGTAAAGACTTGCCGCGGCAACGTAACTGAACATTTTCATATTCAGAGACTTAAGCTCTACTTCTGAAAGTAGCATAAGACATTAGGTTTAATTATTTGTTTCATAAAATGACCTGTCTCTTTCAATCATATATAATTTTACAGTTTTCCAGGTCTTTTTCAGTGGTATGATTATAGTTGTGCCAGGTAATTCATACCTTACGTCTTCCATTTGGGGGGAGAGTGACATAGAAACTTGTCTGAGACAGCTACTAAAAATTCTGATTACATCATTTACTGCTTAATTACAATGTCACTGATAATGACTCTAGAAGCATTGCTTGAGTTTACCTTTTTCCTAATGAAGGGAGTATTCATAGTTTGAATACTGATGTCACTCTATGTACAGCAGGTACAGATATGTACGGTATCTTTCATGTGTACTGAAGTCCACTGTAGACTTTAAAGCTGTTCAACATCTGATGCCTGCACAAGATTGAACTAATCTGTGCCAAATCTAATTCTGATCTCAATACATATCTACAATAGGAACTATGAATGTATGTATTGAGTACTACTATTGGAAAGATACTTTGTAGCTGACATGCAATTCCTTGTTCCTTGCAACACAGGGTTGGAGGTAGTTCCTCCAGGGTTGGAGGTAGTATTTACTCTAGCTTCCCAGAGGGAAGCTTGAGCCAAAAAGGGTTTTTAAATTACTTTCCCTTTCAAATTTAATCTTTATTTTAAGCTCACAACTATTCCATCCAAAACATTTTCATTTACTTTTTCAATTAGATCTAAGATTGTAGTGCTTGTGGCAAATTGAATTCAATCACGCTGTACTACAAAAAACAACATCCACCAATGAACCAACCATGGCAGCTAGGATTGAACAAGGCAAACACAAGGCTGGCAACACGGAGTGTGGTAGCTTTTGTTATGACCCCCCAATTTATTTCATTCCAAACAAGGTCTTGATGGAGATTATCACCGTGAGTGCAGTATCACTCTAAATAAACAACAAGGAAAGTGAGAAACACAAGAGTTGTGCCCCAGCGTGTGCAGAGTCCAACGATGTCTTTCTACAGTGGTACAAGGACACCCTTCTCGAGAAGGGCCATATGAAAGATGCAAAGATGCACAAGGCCAGCGCAAATGAATGCAGTAGGAACCTTGCAAACTTCCACAGTAATAACACCATGAGGGCAGAGCTACAAGAATCCGAGAACTTTTACCTCACCAAGTTAGAGGTAGCTGTCAAGTTAAGTTTCAACTTGTTTGAGTTGTTGTTGGCGCCTGAGAGTCATGCCGAGTGGACCAACATTGTAACCAAGACCACAGAAAATCACAACAATGATACAGCTTGCAGGAACTTTGGCGGGTTTATCTTGGAAGCACTTGAGCAGTGCAGACATGGACACACATTTATTTATTTTCTGTGCAACGGAGTAGCGCTGCAGGTGACCTACATGCGGAACAGCTTGCAGAAGCCACTTGGCATGCTGGTGAGAGTTGTGGCTTTGAGGCTGTAAGAACTGAATAGGTACCTCAAGTATCTGCTGCACAAGTTTGGTGGGACCCATCAGGACAAGCTGCTTGATGAGACTGAGCTCTGTCCCATCCTTTTCAGGATGATTCCCCGCAGGTGGGAGCAACTTTACTGGGTTTTGCAGGCGGCAGCGATTGCAACCGACTTCAGTTTGCTCATCAACAAGCTTGAGCAAATCAAGCTCACCAATGAACTCAAGAACAAGGAGGTCATGTTAGATGCAAATGAGAATTGGGAAGCTCTTGGGGATAATATATTGGACTCAATGGACTTGTAGATCTCCACAAATCAAAGCTGAAGGAACTGCCAAGGACAACCTATTCGAGAGGGCCCAGGCACATCAATTATACGCTGGGTTCCTTGACCTTGGCAGAGAAGGGGAAGTTGTGTGGGTTTTTATCAAAGCATGAAGGTGTTGTCTCAAACTGCAAATCTGCTGTGAAAGTTCCTCTGCCTGATCAGTGCGAGTTCATGTTTGACCATGCTCCCAAATACTAGACATTTGTAGTGGAACTGAAGAAGATTCTGCATCATCAGAGTTTTGCTGACCAACTAGGAAAAATTAAAACCAATTTAAGGAACAAGGAAAGCAAGTCAATGACAGAGTACCTTCTCAATAACATAAATGTGGAGGATGTGCATGCAATAAAAGCAGCAGCCAAATACACAGAGAGGGGAAATCACGGGTTTCAACAGGCTCCAATACTCTGTTTTCTCTGCAAAGTTTTGACAGGTACCATTGGTGCACCTTGGGTTCTAATCTACATTGTTACTGGCTTGAAAGGAGATGCATGCCACAGAATTGCAATAAATAGAAAGAAAATTACTCAACAATTATTGAAACTTTGAAGAACTTTTTTCTGTTTTTCATATAACCTCCACTTTTCCCCTTTCAAAGGCCCAGGAGAAAAAAAATTTACTGAATCTGATTACATAGGCTCATAAGGCATTGAATTATAATCTTTTCTTTTTTTAATACAAAAATTTTTCGACCTTTATACATATCAATTTTAATTGCTATCTTCTTTTTGTGAGTTTTTTTTGTTCATGAATTCATAAATTTTTTTTTGTTTAGGTCTCCCCCTGGCAACACATTTGCTTTGCTTTGATTTTGTTGTTGTTGCCTCTTTTATCACGTTACCTTGTCGATCAATCCGAAACTCTTTCTTCGTAAAAACCGTTGTCGCCTTCCCGCTAGGAAGCACAATTTGATCATAACCACGATCATCATTATAGTTCTGATGCTGACGACGCATTTTTAAGACACTTTCCACAGACTTCTTTCGCTCAGAATTGAGATCTAAAATAATGCGCCGAGGATAAGTTTTTCCTATCTCGACCCCAGCTTCCTTCAGCACTATTTCTGGAGCTTCCCACGGTTTGTGCAAGGAAGCTTTGGGCAATCCAGCTAACTCAGGAACCCATTTCTTTGTGTAATCTCCAGATGCATCTTGGGAAGCAGCCACAGGGCTCATGACGAAATTCCACTGGTCAATGCCACTGCGACCTGCATTTTGCCACATCATTGCATTGATAGCCTTATCTGCGTCTACCAGCGTGTAGTCAAACCACTTATATCCTTTTGTCCAATTTACTCGCAAATACTCTACGAGAAATGAAGCAACAACCATCCGCACGCTTTGCGTCATCCACCCCGTTTTGTACAGTTCCCTCATACCAGCATCGACAAGTGGATATCCAGTTTGCCCTTTTTTCCAGGCAGTGAAACGTCTTGTCTCTTCTTCTTTGGAGCACCACTCTGTGTCTTCATAATGTACTCGAATTGGTTTTTGACCCATTTGTGGGAACGTCAGGAGCTGGAAATATGCAAGGTCTCTCCAAAATAAACGCCGAGAGAAAGTTTTTCTTTCGTTGTAGTCAAGGTTACTTTCCTCGACTTTCCAATACAATTCGTTTGGAGATAGCGTGCCGATGCGTAGGTGGACAGACAAATTTGAAGTTGCAGTATCGATGTCCGCACGACTTCTTTCCTTTTCGTACTTTCCAAACCCGTTCCTGAAAAATTCGTTCATGCTGTTGAATGCGTTGTCTTCGCTCATTGGAAAGCGTGCCAGAATCGGTTCATCCCATCTTTGATCTCCATTTATGACAGCCAAACTGAGCTCGTCTAAATGCTTCGACCTCAAAGGAACCTGTAGTTGTTTCGTACGCTTCAACATTGCAAAGGTTTCATGTTGAGGTACCGGCTTCCGCGGTTCTCCTTGTTGTTTTTTGCAGCCCTTTAAAAATGGCATCAAAGTTCCCCAATGCCCGCCATGAAAACCAGACGACAACGAAAGGCTCATTGGTTCATAGAGCAAGGAAGATTGGCACTCAACGTAATCCAAAGACATTGATTCAAGAGTTTCCCTGTATCCCTGCTCTCTTAGACGACTTTCGGTGGTATGCTCTCGATTGTAATACACTGCACTGGCTGAGCATTCTGCACAAATCTGTTTTAACATCTCCGATGGGTTATTCCCTTCTCGATAAATTAACTTGAGACCAAAATTTTGTAGTTTGGAGTCAAGGCTGCTCAATGCATCCTTAAGTACAACTTCCAAACATCCTGCCACGCCCCATTGACTTGACCAAAGAAACACTGGCACGATGGATTCATGACGGCAAGCAAGCTGCAATGCTAAATTGTCCTGTACGCGAACGTCATGAGAGTGGAACAGCACGATGCCTGGTTTCTTCAATGACGTTGAGGTTACTGATGACCCCGACAGTATGCTCCCGCTTTCTGACGAGGCTGTGTTTGTTGTTTTGTTTTCGTCCGTTTTTCGTCTTTTGACTTCTTTTCTTCTGGTTGTGTCAGCACCATTGGAGTTTGATTTGGAACTTCCATCATCTTCACTTTCGGACAGTAATGATTCCACAACACCCCAATCCTTCTCGTTCCTCACACCAGGAGCTTCGATTAAAATTTCACACCCATGCTCTTTGTACAGCTCTATCATTTGCAGCACAATATTCTTGGCACTTGACTCCGATTCGAGAAATTCGTCCGAGAGGAACACGCCGTTCCAAGGCCGGAATCTTTGTTGTGCAATGNGGCCGGAATCTTTGTTGTGCAATGAGCTTTTTCGTGGGCAGAAAGATGCTGCCACATACACCTTCCAGCTTTTCATTCGATGATTTCATTTCTTGAAGCATTTGAAGAGAAGCACGTAGCCGTTCTAAGTCTGTTCCAAATTGAATGTAAATTTTGGAAACCTTGCCTGTGGCTATTTTCTGGATCAATCTCGTCTTTTCTTCTTCTTCTTCACTTATGGAGGTAAAAAATGGGTTGAATGCCACTGCCAATTTCATGGATGGATGAATGCATTGAGATGGTATGCGTTCCAATGCCGTTACTGCATTAAACTTTTGTTTTGGACCACTTCCAGATATGAGTAATATCTCGTGTTTGCCATTTCGCAAAACATCGTTCTGTACAAAATTTTCCCATTTGAGAAATGCCCCATCAGATTTTCTGCTCTTATTGTATTTCAATGAAAAATGTGCACAGATACTCAAATCTTGGTTTTCAACCCCACAATTTGAGAATTCATCTTGTATTGTTTTCGACCATTGTAGGATGTCATCGCCGTTGGATTTATTCACTAGGTTGAAAGACGTGACGCCTTTTGATCGAAGGAACTGGATGCGTTCTCGTAGGTCAGATGCGCTACTGAAGAATAGCTCTATCCGTACGTTGCTTCGTGGTGCACACAGTGCTCGTGTAGACTTCATTTTAGTGAGCATTACTACAATGGAAATAGTGAGGATCGAAACCGTTGCAGGGTACATTACACCTCCTTGGATAGCGAAGATCGCCGCAGATTCCGAGGGGTGTCGTAATCTCCCCGCGGATATTCAAATCCCATTGAAGGGATTTTTTCGTTAAAAATCCCACCAGTGGGATTTTGAAATTTGAAATTGAGTTCAACAAGTGACAGCTTGATAATTGATAGGAGTAATAATTATTATTGATGACTCATTGCTGACTACTTGCTGACTCATTAGAATTTTGATGTAGGAGTGACGCTATTATACTACTCCCTCTGTATTGCAAAAGTTTGGCTATTTGCCCTATTTTTTTGTTTGCCTTTATTGCACCAAGCATCCACTAAAGCAACTGGTTGTAACAGGGTTAGGAACAACATTGATAATGAAATCTCATGCTACATTATTATGTACAGTTGGGTTCTGGTAATTATCTAGAATAGTAATAATTCTAATTCCTATGTACTTTCATACCTATTGGGACATTTTTCTTATTAGGCCTATCATTGATCGGCAGCCATTCAAAAAATAATTTACACCATAGATCTCATGACAATGATAAAATAATATCGGCAGCCACAATAGCAAATTCCGCTGACACAAAACGCAATGGCAACTTGATCTTTGGTGGAGGTAAATGGATTAATCAACAGCATTTTCTCCACAGATTCAAGTAATGCTCCTACCTCCATAGGAGACTACAGTTACGTAACTCAAAAGACCACATACACAACAACATTGCATTCAGTGTTGCCAGAATTGAATGGTTCAACCACTGTTTCCAAAGCTACTTCTCCCCTCATGCTGATCCAAGCCATTGCTACAACCCAGGGGCAAAAATCATTTAACAGCCGTAGATACAAACATTTCAACAATGAGTGGGACAAAGGGCAAGTCAAACACGGAATTAATTTTTGACACATGGCTTGCAGTGAGTGGTGAAATTCCCTTATATCAGGATAAATGGCTGTGTGATGAGTCCTGGTATCATGCTATGATGACAAGACATCCTTCCTTCCTTCAATCAATCAATTTTAACCACCAAGCACTTAACCGACTCTTTCTAAAAAAGCAGGGAGTTTTGATTGCTCAAATGTGTTGGGGGTTTACTCATCATTCTTCAAAACATCGTGCCCATATGACAACTCTCAACAGATGGTACAATATTATTACCATGAATTCTCAAAGGGGGCACCATCAAACCCTAGTTCTCCATCAGAGCTTTCAGATGAGCTTGCAAACAGATACCGTTTACGAAAAGAAAGGGAGGAAATATCACCAACACTTGGTTCACAAAAAAAAGCGATAATGTTGCAGCATCTCTTAATGATCGAAGCGAAAATAAAAAGAGAAAGGCTGAACAAATAACACACATTGAATCAAATGCTAAGTCTGGATGAGCCAGTGACAAAAAAGAGAAAGATATTGAGTGTGTCATGATCTCTCCTATATGACAACATCATGATGAAATGCATGTTGGGGGGGAGAGCGAGAAAAGTCTTGATGTTGTAAGAAAGATAAATGGCGATATATATGCTTGTATTGCAGATGAAAAAGCTGATGCTGGAGAAAATACAAGTGGTGTAGAATGGGCAATTTATTGAGACTCCCCCCAGGTAGCAAAGTTGTTTGGGTTCAACAAAGACTGTGATGTGTTGGATGGTTTGAACAAACGCATTGAACTCTTAAAGAAAGTGAATGAGTTTGAGGACGGGCACAAGCTTGTTGTTCCTGTGGCGAGTTCTGACAACGCTCTATCTAGCCATAACATATTTATTATTAGGCAGAAAGCATTTTTCTTGATTCAAGCATACAAACTAGCAATCTTGAACATGAATATGTGGACATGGACATATAACTGCTGTAGAGTAGCTGTTCTTGAATTGAACAAAATTGGGCTGAAAGCAACTATGTGCAAGGATGTCTTGGCCGACTGGAATCGTCAGTTTCAAGACAAGGAGATGTTTGCACATCCTAATCCTTTTGTGGCGAATGGGCGGAAGCCAAAGCCACCCTTGTTTGAATATTTTCCACATCTCAAAGCCAAATGTATTGCTTTTGCTTTAAAGAATCTTGACTGTTTCAGAATAGAGATACTACGGAATGAAATAGCCACCAAATTTGTTCTGGAGTTATTGAAAGAGATAAAAGAGGATCAAGGACAAGAAGAAACTCTAGAATTGAAACTACTAGAACACTATGTAGAGCGCCCTCCATCGATAACAACAGTTTGGAGATGGACAAAATATTTTGGCTTCAATTATCCTACTAAGAGTAAAAGCTATTATGTTGACGGCCACGAACATCCAGTGCAAATAGAGCATCAATTGAAACACACATTCCATTACATGACAGTCCTGGAGCCACGGTGTCACCGATGGGTCCAGCTTACTTTGGAGCAACTCAAGTCTCTGCCGCAAAAAGACGAGATTACTAACAAGGGCTACAAATATGCATCCAATGATGGCACGCTAATGATTGAATTTCACGTTGACAACCACGATTGCTTGCAAGATTTTGCAAACAAGAACTGTGAAAAATTTGAAGGAAACGTGAGTGTCCATGCGACAGGAAAACCCATAATTGTTTGGGGGCAAGACGAATACATTTTCAATCAATTTGCATTTGGGAACAAACAATGGATTGGTCCAGCGGGCAAAAGAGCTTTCTTACCTAAGACAGATGGAATGGGCTGGATGATCTCAGCACTTCAGTCTTGAGAGTTTGGATTTGTCATAGAGGAACTGAATAAGGACAATCTTAATTGTATCAATGACAAGAGAATGCAAGACAAAGAATACTTTGACAAAGAAGCTGCTCTTGTGGTTCATGGCACTACCAAGAAAAAGGACTTGACTGAGTCCCCATTCATCATCATGTTTGAATTTGGGGCAAACAAGGAAGGTTAGGACAGGCAACCACACGATAATTCAACTCGAAAACTGTATCGATTGCTTGAAAGTATTGTTCGGTGACAAATACGATCATGTTTTTCAATATGATTCTAGTAGCAGTCATGCCAAAAAAAGAGTTGGGGGATCAGATGCAAGCAAAATGACAAAAAATTTTGGAGGAGTGAAGCAAAGACAAACGCTCATACCTCAGCGTGAAGGTTACTGCGGACCATACAATCATGGAGACATGGTTATGATAGGGGAGCACCAAACTCTCAACTTTGAAAGCATTGCTGATTCAGAAAAGGGACCATTCCACATGGACATTGCCACGAAAGAAGCAAGAAGATACAATCAGCACATCCCACTTCAAAAGGAGGAAAATAAGAAGAAGGACCTGACAAAGAATGATCTCGTAGATTCTTTGCTGCGGACCAAACCTGGAAAAGAAAAGGGAAAACAGGCATTGGAAAAAATGAGGGTCAAGGAATTGAAAAAACTAGCTCAAAACAATGGAATACAGACAAAGAAACTAGTAACTCACAAACTGGTCCCCGGTTGGTGGGAAAAAGGCAAAGACTTGGTTCAAGTTTTGTGGGAGTGCGGTTGGATTGACCAAGACAAATTAAAGGAATATCAGATCTGTGTGGAGGACAATGATAAGAATATCATTCCGGAACAGTCATTGTGGCACATGATGGCAAGCTGCCCCAACTTTGCAAATGAAGTGTCGCAGCTTGAGTATGTGGCTGATAGCTTGGGTGTTAAAGTTTTAATAACTACGAAGTACCATGCCGAATATGCCGGCAAAGGTATGAAATATGTGTGGGGATTTTCTAAATCTGTTTACAGGCGCCAACCTCTTTCTGCAAAGAAAGGAGAGAAAAATTTCAAAGAGCTCATTAGAAAGTGCGTTTCACGGGATCTACTGACGGTAGACCTCATTTGTAAATTCAGCAAATGGGCACGTGGATATATGATGATGTACCTCATGCTCAAAAGCCCTGACATGAAAGATGTCAAGGCAAAAGGGCACAAGGGAGTTGATACAATTACTTACAAAAACATAGAAAAACTAAAAAAGGTAATTAGCTCCCACAGAGCTGCCCTTGACTTTGACCATGGCTTTATTCACCACCTGGTGGTGAAGGAGGGGGTGAATTTGAAGGAAGATATTAAAAATGAGCACAAGCAAAAGAAACCGAGGTTGTCAAAGCAAAAGATGAAAACTGAATAAATGAAAATAGAAAAAAATTGCAAACTTCTTACCTTTGGTTCCATACTATTGAAAATACTGCGTATTGTTGCTCCAACCCAAATTCATTGATGCGTACACAATGCACCTCTGATCAATGCCCCAACACACTTTGTTGATCTGAGCATTATTGCATTTCAATCAAGACTTAGACACAATAATTCATCCATTCCTCTACCAGTCTTTTAATCAACTCCTAAACTTGACCGTTATAAATACATTCAAAAGCCAATGCATCAATCTGTTGTTGGGTAAAAGCTCCAATTTGTTGACATGGTGTTGGGTTACGTCGATCAAGAAACTCTAACAACTTGAACACGCAACCGGGATATCATTGTTTGTTGAAGAATTTATTGCAATAGATACTGCATGAAATCCATAATCCCACTTTGAACAAAATAAAGTGTTGTCCCCTCGCCCACTTTTGGTTGTATGCAGTGGCTGTTGGTTTCATTGTTAGTTTCTTTCGCTAGCGTCAATCAACAATGACACTGAAAGAACAACAATATGGTACCCAGATGAGATCAGCGGTGTTTCAAGCAAGACAGAATGATGATCTGTGTTCCCTTCCACAATCACGGCATTCCCTTTCCTATACCCTTCGGTTCCAAAAGATGGTGGTTATTATTTTTTTAACAATGGCTCTGCTCGTGAAGCAACAAATTGACAAGACTATCCAGCATGTTGTAGATGTAAGTTATGCAAACTTGACGTGGGAGGGGAGGGCGATTGATGCTGATGAAAATTGTTCCACTTTGCCTCAAAAACTGCGCATATCCATCTCATTAAGAGGTGCAATTTGATGGGGAAGAAAAGACAATGGCGTTGGTTGAACCTATCGCATGACTTGATCAAATTGACTTCGTACTTCGATGGGAGGGAATGGCGGCAATCGGTTTGTTTGCTCCATGTGCTTCAAAACTAAGACAATACAACAGTTGTTGTTGTTGTTAATTTTGCATAGTGGGTGGTGGCCTTTGTTGATGAGTCTCACATGCTGGGGGATTGAAGATCATTGTATGGTAGATTACATGATGGATTTGTTGATGGTTTCTATCTTGGTTAAAATGGGAAGTTGGATCTGAATCCATCAATTTTCCAGGATTAAAAATAATCAGAGTCAATTTTATAGGATTTAATATGCTTTCTACATAATTTAACATAGGATTAAGGCTTGACCGTAGGATGTACAAAAAAATATACCATAGGTAGAAAAATTCTAGGGAAGCTACAATTCTAGTTGCCAGGGAGAACCCAACTGTAGGAATGAGTAAACATTCAGAAGAAAAGACAAATAAGTGACCCAAAAGGTGAAACAATTCCAAATACATTCCTGAAGCTGAAGCATTTTGAATTTTTCTCCATAGTAATTACACATTGATCAAATTCAGAACCCATTTATTTCAAAATGGACCTTTTCCAACCATTAGTAAGTACAGGTAATCACCACTGACACCTTGGCCATGGAGTCTGCCAACACATTCATCAAATCTGATAGGACAAAATACCTTATCAACAATGTCAAAGTTGATGCCCACAACTAATCTGGGAATAATCTTAACACCATATTGTTCTAATTAACTTTTTCAACACATTGAGCAGGTTTGCAATTTATCTCTATCTTTGGATGGCTTGTGGCAAGTGGATTTTGTTTATGTATTTGATGAAAAACACAAGTATTGGTCATTTGTCTGAAATGTTGCTTGATCTGAAAATTGTGTATTTGCTCATCAACTAATGCATGTATGTGATTATTTAAGTCATTCAAAAGTGGTACAATCAACAAATGGCATGGTTACTTGAACTTGCCACATTAAATTTTAGCTCAAATGTTCCATTTTTAAATTTAAAATAATGTTACATGGTCTTTATTGTTATAAGATTGGTATCATTCCTTACATCAAAACAATGATATTGTGTGCCAAATCAGTTATTACAAATGTTTCCATTAGCTTCAGCTTATTTGCTCATAGCATATTAAGAGCTTTGGGGTTTGGGGGTGGAAATTCATTGTAATGACCTTACATTTAGGGTTTAATATTAGTCTAGTAAGTAGTTGATGTAGAGACGCTTTGTAACAGGATTTTTATATTGCAAAAACAATACATACTTTGTTAGCATCCAATCAGATATGTATTATGACCTGGATTGTCACACATCATTTCACCTGTTGCCTCTTTTGTCTAATTTTCTAGAGGGATTCCCAGCCCTTCTCCCAGGGTTTGTGTTGCATGAGTCTATGTTTCTTTTTCTTTGGATTCTTTGGAGTAAAACGTTGATGTATAGCCCTGATAGTAGGGCTGGAGCTCTTGGTAGTTTAGGTTGGATTGTACATTGTTTGGGATCTTTCTATTTGTCACTAGATGGTATTAAATAATTGGTTTGTGTCAAGTTGATGATGATATTGATGATGATGAGTTGAAGAAAATGTTTAGTGGATAGTGACTGATTTCATGGCATTGATGCATTGAGCTGACCTACAAATACATTTCATTTGGAGGAGGCCCAACTTTGCTTGGTCACTAATTGGGTCAAAATGGATATCTGGTGGAGTGACCAGCAGTGGCTTTTGAATTTTTTAGGTTTTTTAAGTTCCTTGTCTCTTGCTTTGGTCTTCCCTGAATCCACTGCACCTGTCTATGACTCCAGCTCAGCATCTTTATTTTGATTTGTTTCTCCATCTGATTTGATGTCAAATTTCAAGTGCTGCTCAGCTTCCTTAGCATCTGGAGTTTCTGTAATCCCTGTGTATTGGATTCATCAAGCCAGGTTTGCAGAAAAGTCTCCATCTTTATCCTCTTCATACAACTTGGATGAGTTGCTGGTGCCTGACTTTTCATCAAATTGAAACTGATCATTGAGGACTATGGGATTAATTCCACGTGGTGGTGGTTCACTAGATAGCATTGTTGAGTTGCATTGTTCCTCTTGCTTTTCAATAAAGGTCAAAAAGTAGTCTTATCCACTGATTTGAGATAATGTGTCCTTATGACCATTCCAAGGTTGCCTCTGCTTCTCTTCAGGGTGCCCTGATCATTCTCTTTATGTTTTATTTACATTGTCAACTTTGGATGCAGAAGTTTCAGCAAAGTTAATGAATTGTAGTGAAAGAGGGTTCCCATTCACTACCCCCATCATTGGATCAGAAATATTCATTCCTGCACTTGCTTCTCCCTTTAGAGGTGGTAAACCCATACAAGAGCTATTCTTTTTGTTTTCCATACCACCATTCCCCTTTAGATCTCTATCCATTTCATATTTAGATTTAGAAGGAGGAGTGAATGTCATTTGGTTGATCCCATACCACTTTCACTTCTACTTCACTGTGCCCAATGGGTTCACTAAAATGGCAAAAACATGATTTGGCACCTGTGTTAGGACTTTTTAAAGTTTATTGCTAATATCCACATAGTTGTGCCACATGCTGAATTGGTGATCCATGATCAATCAGATCCTTCATAACCAGAGTACCTTTTTTAGTGATAGCCACTATCTAGCTGTCAAGGAAGTGATCATGCAAAACACATTTTGATTTTCTTCTGCCAATATTGCTTCTTCTGAGTCTATGATCACCTGCTTCGTTTTGCAAATTTCCTTCACTCCCATGGATCTGCTTGTAACTAGTTTGAAGTTCTGTGAGTTCGTTTTAGATAAATTTGCACTCTTGTTGGTCTGCTTTGTCATCAGCAACATTTACCATATGATCAATGATATAATCTGCCAAGTTTTTAAGGATGTCATCATCTAGAAGTGCCTCTGACTTTTTGGGTATCCTCATCATCTGAAGTTTGAGGAGTAGATCTCTTTGCTACATTGTTTGCTCTGCTTCTATCTTCATCATCTTCTATATTTCCTCCTATAACTCTAAAATTTTGATGCAGGTGACATTGATGTTCACTACAAGTGCCAGGAGTACAGTTGATGTATCCATTTTAGACTCTTGCTCTTCAATCCACTCAATTTTTTTGCCATGATTCTAGCAATTCTTACTTTAATGTCATCCATTGTTAGAGTGAGGTTGTTGATGCTGTGACTATGCCAAGTCAGATGTTTGGTTGTGTCAGTTTTGGCCCTCAGAAAGTCAAGATTCATCTCAGATGTTGCCATTTTCATCTCTGAGTCTCTACTGGATTTAGATCTTTTGCCTCAGGGACATTGTCTAGGTTTTTGGTCAATTTTTTAAGCACATCTCCAGTCCTTTGTCTCTCTTCTTGCATATCATGCTGGTCTTTCTCCTACATTTGCATCACCTTCTTTAGTATTTTAGTACTTTGACCCAGTAGTGTAGAAAGAGGCTGAACAAGCTTTATCATTTTTGTCAAAGTTGTTGGGGTTATCAGGTCACTAAAGTTATCAGGAGTTTCCATTGGCTTAGGATTAGGAGGTTCAGGGACCCCATCCCAAAATTTTCTCAAGTCAATTGAAATTCTAGTCAAGGGATATTGGTTGCTTTCCAATCAGGTGATGGATTGACTCCACAAGGGGGCCTTTTATTGAAATAATTTTCTGATCTATCTTGCATTGAAGGAGCCATTGTTTGCTGCATGGCCCTTTTTGGATCTCAGTGAATGGTATTGCATAAGATGTCCCATCCATTTCAAAGAGATTCCCAGAAAAGAGAATAATTTTCCCAGGATCATTTCATTTTTTCCTTCATTTGTTTCTTTTTCTCTCACTTAAATGCATGGGATAATGTCAAGCATATCCATTGGAGTCTCTATTCCTCTAACACAAACTGATGGGTTTTGATTTAGAAACTCATTATGAAATTTTTCTCTCATGTGCAGATGATGTAGGTGAGCATGTTTTGATAGTGACACTGGATATAGCCTAAAATCATATGTTGCCAATTCCAAGTGGACTCCTTGTCTGGCTTCACATCCTTTATCAATGCTTGAATTTTTCATGAGCTCAAGGGAGCGCCATCACTACCAGTGCTTTGGTAGTGTTGATAGTGTGGATGGACCACTGGAGTCCAGACGCATGACAGACCATGGATGTATGGCCAGACGGCTGATTGTAGCGTTAGCATAGCTGTAGTCTCATAATCAAGATCGGAAGAGCGTC
>JALLOT010001464.1:0-14946 GCA_036939595.1 Thalassiosira livingstoniorum | reverse complement strand
CAAAATTGTGTTTTTCTTGGTAAAATACAAGAACTACAATGAAAAATTTGGATGTATTTGGATTTTACCATTATTTGTCCAACATAACTATTTTTAGAAGGCCTAAATTATGCTTCCAACAACAATTCTTTTGGAAAAGTTACAATTTTATCTTAGAAAATAGGTGCAATACCAGAACAATCAGTAGGCCTTGATAGGTGCCTACATATTCAATGCTTAAAACACATGAAATTAAATGAAAAACTTATTTCTTGCTTCAATCCATATTATGATAAAAGCAAATGACTACTTTTAAAGTACAACATGTGTCTATTTTCATTTGGCACTCTTGTAGCAGAATTTCAAACCACGAGGTGCTCATCATCCTAGAACTCAAAATAGGCATAGTCACTGCCTATAGGAAGTGACTATTCAAAATACCTATCACATTCTGTCCATATTATTCAAAAGAGTGCACAGGGCATACCATCTGTCTCCACCTGTCTTGGAATTTATAAAGTGGCTACAAGTGAAACAATTTGGACGTTTTGAGTAACAAGATTAGTCTTCTATTACATTATTAAACATATGTTTTATTCCATAACATTGTGCCATCCTGATGCTGATCAAATCAGGCAAATTATCTCACTGGAATTCCACTCATGTACAAAACGTGGCTCTTTCAAGATATTTGTCAATGTAGCAATTATGATGTGCTCCAATGAAGAGAGATATAAAGTGGCATATTTCTCTGATGCTATTTGCAACAGAGGAAGCAAGGTCATGGGAAAGTTTGAGTTTCATTTTGAGGTATGTACATATTATTGTTTTCCAATGTCCAGTTGATCTTGAGACATTCTTTTTTCATGAAAAAGCATTTGGGTCACTATTTGTGTCTCTAGACTGCACTTCAACATATTATGTCGATATCTGTGGCTTCCAAAGCCAGACTAAAAGCAAAAGCCGAGGAACAAAATCTTCAAAAAACTAAATTATTGGCAACAACTTTTCAAAATTTAACTAATGATCGAATCATGTCAATTTCAATTGGTGGGTTCATCCTGGTTCATCCAATCCGAATGCACATACTTAGCAGTAACGCACCAAATGCCAAGTTAAAATGTTTTTTTCATCCAGTGCCAAAATGTCCGGCACCGTTCAAAAAATGGAAACCGACACAAACAGAAATCAGAAGCATTTCAGATCACATTTTTTATATCATAATGAAAGCCGTTCTACATCACAAAAGAATTCTACAATGTACAGACACAAAACACTTTTTCCGAAGTTGAAACTCATACCGTATTCAGTTGTCTTTATGCAGGTGCTGTCCGAACCACATTACTTTCATCCAAATAACTCAATGCCAAATTCAACTGTTCTCTGTCACGCAATGTCTTAATATAGGTAAATGCGGTTTTGTGATCCTGGCTCTCAATGCCAGCTGCCTCCAAAAGCATCTTCGTTCCATTAATCCTTGCCTGGGCTTTAATTAACTCTGCCTCCGAAGAGGCCTTCGTACGAATCAGACTAGCCTCAGCTTCAGCCAACCGCAATTCTTTTGTCGTATTGAGATCAATCTGGTTGACTTCGACTGTTGTCATTTCTCGCTCGATTTGAGCTCGTTGTAGGAATTTTTCCTTATCGTTACGTTCGTTTTGCACTCTTGCTTCGAGCTGTTTCGTCGCGACACTATCTGGAATTCGAATTCTTCCGAGATGGAATTGATCTAAATAGCAATGGAGGCTAGGTTGGGCATCCCAACGTTCTTGGATGGCAGATCTAAAAAGTGCTTCTACCTTTTTGCGCTCTTGGAAAAATTCGGAGAATGTAACATTCTTTTGGAATAATATGGGCAGTAGAAAAAAATGTTTAGATTTCAAGAATACGAATGAGTGTTGTTTTCAATTTTATTTGAATTTTTTGGAATATCTTACTTTTGCAGCAACATTCTTGATTGCCTCCTGAGCTCGTGATAAAATGACACTTCGATAATTGCTTGCCAACTCTTTGTGAACTTCTCCTATTTCATCTTCGATGAGGAAAAAAGTAAAGTCCACGTCCACCCAAAATTCCAGACCAATAGATTCATTAGAAGTTGAGGCGGAAAACACCCCAAGCTGATCGAAGGATTCTAGGTGAGCATCCGCTCTGCAATTCAACAACCGCAATGGTGAGAGACTTGCTAGAAAAATTAGTGGGAGAAAAAACACAGAGAACTCACTGGTATTTGATGAATCGACGATCGGCGCCAAGAAAATACCTCCCCGTATCGTAGACTTCTTCTGTATCAACAGCGCCAGTGCTTTTCCGTTGAACGAGGCCATAATCGTAATAGTCGACATAGGAAAAACTAAGTGGCACGAGAATGACGACCAAAAGGACCGCAGTGGCAACACTGCAAAACAGGCAGTTTTTCTTTGCTTCGTTCATTGAATGAATCTTTAATTCGCAATATTTTTTATGGTTAGACAACGAGTCAGAATCTCAGATAAGTATTGCAGTATTAGAAAAGCTTCAAAATGTTAAGACCTCGCCTGGATGAGATCTGGGTGGAATGCACTAGTGTGTGCAGCCGTGGAGAATTCACCGAGGACAGAGCACAACAATAAATATTATCAAGGGATATTATGCATGAGAACCGTTCATGCATTCAATCAATCAGATGAAGATAGAAAATAGAAAGCAAAAAGCAAGATCAATGATCAAATGCCTAGAGATAAATACTTAGTACTAGTACTACTTATTCCCACGTTGGACCCGTGTCAGAATGTTTTTTTGTTGGCAGAAGAACCAGTCGTGCTGCACTACCTGCTTCGTGTATGATCCGAACTCAAACTCAAAATTCAAATCGAAATATCAAAAAGGGACGGAATCTAGTAGTTCAAAAAAGAAGCAAGGAGCGAGAGCAATGTTTGCAGTCAATGATCCGTCATAAATCAGAAAGGATAGGAAGTGAACGATGCATTGCAACAATGGCCGAGTGGCACGATGCCCTCGATGAGGCAATTCCTTTTCCATCGGAAGCAGACGAAGAGTGGGACGTCAGCAAACTAAAACTCAGACCAATAGAAGATCTCATAAAAGAGCCGTCTGCTCCGCCAAAAGAAGACAAAGAAACGATCCCAAAGAAAGGCACCAGTACTACTAATACAACTTCAGCTGCAGAAAACATCCGCAACCGCTTTAGATTTAGAGGATTTCGAGGGAGACAGAGCTGGAGCGGCCGTGACATGCGTCGTCAAAAGAAAATATTTTGCGGGCTGCTTTTTGCCTGCGTCTGTGTGGCTATTGGATTGTTGGCAGCCTCTCTGAAAAAGGTAAGACATTCATTGTGCGAGTAGTTTTCATTTCATTTTGCCGTTTGATAGAACTCAAAATTGCGTTGTTTTCTCTTCCACATTTGACAGGTTCCTTCCACCGAGTATGGAGTGCAGTATGACATTTACAAGAAACAGTTAGAAGAGGCAGCAAAATCTGGTGGGCTATTTTTGGGACCGCCGGGTTATAGATTTATAAAGTTCCCATCCACATACATCACAGTGGACTTCGATGATAGAGTTTGCGTAAGCAATGACGGCCTGAAAGTGAATTTTTCCGTCACATTTCAATATCAAATGACAGAAAATAATTTGTACCCAGCAATCATCAAGTACAGAGATTACTACAAATGGGCAGAAACAGTAGAGGGTGCAGCTCTTTCAGCTGTCCACCATACTTGTTCTGAATTTATTGTGACAGAGTTCCAGAACAAACGAGGCATTATTCAATCGACAATGGAGAAGAATTTGAGGCTCAAGTTGGAAGGAGATGAAACCACCGGACAAGAGGGAGTAAATGAGANCACCGGACAAGAGGGAGTAAATGCAGTGGCAGTTTCGCTTCAATTACGATATGTCAAACTACCGGAACGATATAATATAGCAGTCGCAGAAAAGCAAGCAGCAGAAGAAGATATTGCGCTTGCCAAAGCACAACGTAAGCAAGAGACAACAAAGGCTCAAACACGTCTACTCCAGGCGAAAGAAGAAGCTCGAAGGATACTAGACACTGCCACTATTGAGGCAGAGGTGGTCCTGAATGAGGCTATGTTGAAGGCAGAAGAGACATTGTACTCGTTTGAAAAAGAAGCAGAGGCTCTCGTGGCAGTGAAAGAAGCTCTTAACCTCACATCTGATGGTCTTTTAGCCTATTTGTCAAATAAACTACTTTCGGAAGCGACCAACTTGACGGTGACAACCGGCGAACCTGCCAAACTATCCAGACGGGATGAGCTTTGAAATTACCGGGTTCGCCAGTTGTATTGTTGCAAATGATCTGAAACCACGTTTTTATTCTTAGCATATCAATTGTTTTTGTTTCGATGGAAGTTTAGATATGTAGTGTCATTTATAGTCAGTAGAGCCAATGTACAGAAAAAAAGACAATTGTAATAAACATCAACTTACATTACTCTTCACCGCCTCTATTTCTAGATGATCTTTATTATTCGGAACAAAATAGGTAAAATACCAACAGTAAAAGGTGTCTTTCGCCAGCGTAAGACTGCAGCAAGAGCTACAAAAGGAGCACTTGACGTTTCCAAACTTTTTGCGATTGACCTTACCATTTGAATAGGCTGAAATTCAACGATATCACCACCTCATCGATCTTAATTACCTCTGGATGACGTCCAAAAACAGAAAGGTTGTAGGTATGGGGTTCTGCACGAGTATTCGCTTGAAATTTTGAGCCGAAGCCATAAGAAGTCAGAAAGGTGGAAACGATTGTACTATGCGGCATCTTTGCAGTGTGGTGTTCTGCATTAGTATTCGCATAAAAATTTGAGCCAAAGCCATAACAAGTCAGAAAGGTGGGAATGATTCTACCAGGATGCGGCACTTTTTAAAACCACTGCCCTTTTGAGGATTAGATAAGCACAATCCATCCATCGAAAGCTTTGAGGCATGAAGGCACAATCTGCCACTGTTGATGAAATTCTTCTCGACCAAATTTCGTTCTATCAAATTATTTTCTTTTTCGGTTGTTCTGCGGCACACTTTCCCATGCATATCGTCACCAACAATGGGATGACCTATTGAAGACATGTGCAGCCTGAGTTGATGTCCTCTGCCTGTGAGTGGTGTGAGTTCTACGCGAGTCACGTTTTCGATGACGACGCTGTCAGTGTTAGAACCACTCCATTCCACTGCCTGATAAGAAGTGACGGCATCTCTCAATGAACCCGAGACGAAACGAAGTGGATCTTCTCTGGATTCATCCCCTGGGCGACAAAATGCAACAGATCCATCGTCAAAAATATCACAAGCCCACTCGTGGTGACCATCTGCACTTCTACCAAAATTGTTTTCGCTTACTTTCGCAATATTTGAGCTACCATTGATGTGTGGAACCCAGATCTTTCCAACAGCATGGGATATCGTGCCTGCTTTGTTTTCATTGTGACCGTTGAACACTTTTTCACTAACGTAGGCATTGCCCAAACTCCCTTCAACCAATGCCACATATTGCTTTTCAACCCCTTTCTCCTCGGTTTTTGTTGCGGTCGCACCGTCCAAGCTGCCAAGGCTCTTCTGCTCAAACAGCATGCTAGCTGCACGCAATGCCAACGGAGTAAGAGCAACGCACACAATTCCTGATGTATCAATATCCAACCGATGGACGGGCCTCGGTTCAAAACTAGATAACTTGGATTGGATTTTTTTGAATTGTTGTTGTTTCTTTTTGAATTGCTTCTTGTTCTTCCTGTGTATTTCATTATATTTTTTTCCCTTGGATACTTCTTCATGCGAGTGTTGCAAGGTGAACTCCCACCACTGTTCTTCCTCTCTTTGAGCAATCTCCAACCTTTCTCTTCCATCGGGGTGGTTGTTCAACCATTCTTTCACACTGTCGGATAGACACGGATATGCGGGTGTCGAAGAATTCATTGGACCGGAGCCATCTCTCATTTCATTGTTGCTTTGTTGCATATCCAATTGTTGCTTAGTAGGTAACGTAGACATCCCCGATGGTTTATTGACGAATAACAACCCAGAAAGAAGAGGCAGTTCCGAATCAAAATTGGAGTGGGGAGAGTTATATATTCTATCCATGGGAGAATGAGCGGAGTTAGTGGATGATGAGTCAGAAATGATTCGTAAGGATGGTTCGATGACAGACCACCCCATCGGGTCACAGTAGCCAGAAGGTGACGCATTGACAGTATCCCCATCAACATTGGATTCAGTTCTTTTGTTTCTTAGTTGCTTCAACGACGTATCGACATTCTTGGCCACTTTAACTTTTACTGCATTCTTTGTTTCCCCTTTATCAACACAATTCAGACTGCTGCTATTGCGTTTCTCTTTTGAGACGAGTGCTTCTCCCAATCGATCAACCAGCTCTCTCTTATTCCCAGAGACCTTCAACTGACAAGTTTTCAGCAAATCTTTGAGCTCTTTTACTGTCAGCAATTCACGAGTCTGAGTAAGAAGAGCTCTTGCTTCAATCTTATCACTCGGAGGAGATGGAAGAATATCGTTTGAGATTGTTTGTGACACAAAAAATTTTCGTTCCAACGGATTGAGGGAGAATGGATCTGGATTTTCGGCTATAGGTGCTCCGGTGTCGGGCGTCCCTTTTCTTTTTGCGCATAACTTTGTTGCAAGCCGCTTTGACCTTACTTTTCTGTGCAGGGGTTGTTTCCGCTGTATCTCCCTGTCGCTGATGCAGTCCAAATTTAGTTCTCCGTCAGTTGACCCACCCGGAACGCTCCCAATTTCTGGAATCGACACCAAAACTGTCCCGTCGACGAACTTGGAAGTTGAAAGAAATCCCGCGGTTGGAACAATTTCGACAATAAGGATCAAGAGAACGGTGGCGTGGAGGAAGCTGAAGACGATGTTGTTCATTTTCGATTAATTTTGACTTATACGGCTGCTTCTAACATCCAACGTGCCGGCATTCAAAGTAGTACAAGAATTCTCAAAACCTCGAACCAAGGACTTTTTCGTCTTAGACCTTGGACAAGAACTGAGTATTTTCCATTTAGTGCCTTTTGACAGGAATTTGTGCATCTCTCCTTACGTTGTTAGTAATCAATCCCACAATAGACCCAGGAATCTAACATTTGTGCTTATTATTTGTGGCAGCTGGGCCGGTCATTGATGCCAAACACCAAACGCCACATCTGCGATCTGCCAGATACTTAGCAGGGGAGGTGGGCAGTGGAGAGGGATGAAGACTCGGAACCTCGGAACTGCCCTAGCCTATGTATGTAGCATTCATAATTGAACATTGGCCGTTGCCGCTGCGGTATGATTTTGTAGGGGTTGATTGGTCTCCGCTTTACAATGGTTCGGGGGTTGGGAGTTGTGATTGATGTGGCAGGATCAAGGATCGATCGAGCGTAACGTAACGTAAGACGTAAGCTGTGCCATCCAAGTGCAAGAAGTGCCAATAAGAAATCGGTTCATTTGGGCTGATCTACCTTGCAGATTTTACTCAAATATCACTTTAAAAGAAATTCGGGGTGGATCTCACACCTGCTTACATCAGCAAGAGCAAGATTTCAAAAAATGGCTTTTTGTATGTTAGTACTTCAAGAATATTTAGGTAGAATTTTAAAATTTGGAAATTTTCTACTAATCTACTCAACTACCTATCTAAAATTTCTTCTAAAACACTGTTTACCTACAATGAGTAGTTTTGGATGATAATTCTGATGTGAAACACTCCAATCTTTAAACTTTCTCTCCTCTCTAGGACTGTAAAAGGCATAAAAACCAAGCACCAACTTCCAACAAACCAACTGCCAAATCATGCTAACAAGCAGCTAGCAACACAAACTATTTTCAATCACATCAACACAGCAATGCTATGTTGATCCAAATGAAAAGCACACAACACAAACAATTATTGAATACAACACAACAAAAAAAGAATGCAAACCAATACACCAACATCATGAAAATCAAACACACATACAAGCATCACCATTTCATGTTGTATTCATGTTGCAATCTTTGAATTGTCATTTTGATTGTCATCACTTAATTTGTAGGAGTTCTTTCCTCCTCCACACCAAAAATTTCCAAATACCTCCACTCCCCTCAAACCCCCTCACTCCAAGAATTCATCTTATCTAACTTATTTTTAACTAGACCATGGCCAACAAAAAATAATGACAATTTGTCAATGTTAACATTATTCACAGCATGTCTAGTCCATATCAAAATCAACTTTTTTCACAATTTCAGATAGACTTGATCCAAAGCCACAGAACAATAGTTATGATAATACAATTCAGAAAAGACACGTGTTGTGAATACTTCCACAAAATTTCAAAAAATTCATTTTAACTTGTTGAGATATTTTGAAAATTCCATATGTAAGGACTAACAAAGCACAAAAAAATTATAAACCAGTAATACCTACTCCACAAGTACATCATTTGTTGAGAGAAGCTGTGGTTAAAGCTTTAAATGGTGAAAAAAACTCCCTTAGCCTCCCCAAAAAGTGTGTTAGAAGTTTTGGTTTTCAGTAAAATTTCCTAGTGTAAAGATAGTCATATCATCAAAATCATCAATCAATCACCCAATCCCCAAGCAGAGGTTCATCAATTGAAAGAAAATATGGTTAAACTCTTAAATGGCAAAAAATATCCCTCCGCTTCCATAGAAAGTGTGTTGGAAGTTTTTGAGTTTTTGTGAAATTTCCATATTCAATGCATCATATGGTGAACCATAAAACAAGAAACTAGCAAAGCCTATTTCACAGATGCCTCAGCTGTTTGAAGAGGCAGTTGATAATGCATCAAATAACAACTAAACTCCAACATCTTCTTGAAAATTGTGTTGGAAGTTGTCATTTTTGTTCAATTGTCATTTGTAAAGCATCACATAGTGACTGACACAACTATCAATTAGCTAATCTGATGCCACAGGGGTAGCAGAAGTTAGAAAGATCTTCAGGGAAAGACATAAACTGCTATCAAAGTCCTACTTATTTTTGTACTTTTTGTGATGTGAAATGTATATGATGGTGGTAGTAGTCATACAACAATCAACCAACAGATCAATGCAAAATGCAGATTGGAATTTTATAACAGATGCTCCCAAAGATCAAAAAGCTAAGAAATTCCCAAAAAGTTTTGAGCCACAGGAGTGTTGTTTTGTGAATGTTTGCCAAGTATTCAAACAATATATGATTACCTGGCATCATTCTGAGAGTCAAACAGCAACCAAATAAAAATTGATGTATTTAAATAGATGTAAATTTATCTATTTTAATGATTGTGCTATTGATGAGTGAGTGGAGATAGACCAACCTTTTTTTACAGACCCAAAATTTTATTTGTTTGCATGTTAACCATGTTTTTGCAACATATTTGTCCTGATTAAGTTTCTAATTTAAGAAAAATTCTGAATAACCTCTACAAGAATATTACAAATTCAATAGAAATTAACAGGTTATGTAATTAATGGTATTACTATTTTTGTCCTCAATTCAAAAACAATTAACGCTTCCAGATTTATTTTTTTTCTTGTCTTTTTGCCTTTTAGCCATCTTAACTGGTGACGGAAGTGGTGGTTGGTAATTGCTATTACTAATTTGGTGGATGTGCATCACACTGTGTCTGAGTGTGTATTTTGTTTGTTACTCTAATGAATTATTCAGGCTTGGGTTTGCAAATCGAAAACCTACCAATGCAAACCCTAATTGTTAATAATGCTGATAATCAGCTAGCTTTTGCTAACAGATGTTGCTACCTTGGTGTAGAAGATGCTAATTCCACTACCTGTAGTGCTGCTTGAAGTTCACTTTTGGTAATAAAGGTTTGGGAAAGTATTTGGAGAATGGATTCCAATCAGCAAAACTGGAGACCATTGTGGTATGAAGCCATTCATAATAGCAAAAGCAGTAGCAGTGACATTTTGACAGTGATATTTTCATCTTGATATGAAGTAGATTTTTTGGCTTCTCCTGGTACCTGTAAAACTCAAAATTATTTTTGTAGCAATTCCTTCTGAGTTGTGTGGATTTAGATGTACCTAGACTATAGCACAACAATACATGTGAATCCAGTCAAATGATTGATTATTTTTTAACTTGTGGGAGGGTTTTTATTCATAATATAGGCCGATATTTTTTTATTCCTTTGAGTTCTTTTGCAGTTTTTGGAGAGCACCCACCATATATGCCTTGGCATAGTATGACCCCACCAACATATTATTGAGTTTAAATACCCAGTATTCTGGAAACTCAAAATTGCAATTTTTAACAATGAAAATGGCAGATAAAGGACCCCTGGCACTGTATGTAGAATTGGTATATAACACATACATGTAAATTTGGCCATTTCCAAATTCATTGCTAAATTTTCACTTGTAACTGGTGATGGACCAAAGTAATAATTAACAGAAAGTAACTATTGACCACCTGATTCATTGGGGCTTGTTAGTTTTTAGGTAGTCATGGCATATTTGGGGAAATTATAATTAGAATTGAAAATTATAATCAGAACATGAACATAGAAAAATGATTTCAGACAGTGCTTAATTAACACTCTGATTCTGTGGAACAACAAGCTAATCAGATCATTCTCACACTCCCTTGTGCTTGATCATCTGTTTTGGAATTTGTAGCAACAAATGATATGCTTTTTATAAATTTGATTTTGTTTGATTGACTGTCTTGCTTTGTATGTAGCTGCACTTAGAGAATAAAAGAGGTGATGACAATGATGACAAAAATAATGTCAACAAGAAACTGTCATTCAAAAGCCAATGATGTCAATTGCTGCAATAAGTTTGCTGTAACACATCATGATAGTTATTGATGTTACAAGATTTAACATGAGTATTTTTTCAGTTTTTGATATCTGACTTAATTGTTTGCCCTGAAATGAGCTTGGGTTTTGAAACTATTGGCTTGCTGTTGCTGTTGCCATGAAAATTGTCAAATATTTAAGTTTACTACTGCTTCCATGTTGTTGCCATTGAAGTCTTGGATGCATTCCCCCCTTGATTTCATTTGTTGAAACTTGTATTTTGAGAGTGATGCTGTTTGCTTTGCCTTTGATGTTTGCCTGCTTCAGTGATCTCATTTTTGTTGGATAGTGTATGGAAACGAATAATCATCCCCTGCATTATCAATCTTTGCTTACATCACATTGCTTTTCTACTTTAGTTGCAGGTACATTTTCCTCTGATCAGTGTCCAAGTATTTGCTAATTTTATTTCCCTTGCAAAATTATATCCAATATTTGAACATTTGTGTTTAATTTTGTCATTGATGATTTGATGCAATTTAATTTGATCTTAATATTTGTCTTGTTTCCCAACCCTCTCATCATGGTGTGTTGTTTCCACTTTTTGTTTTCATTCCAGCTCAATTCTAGCCTGCATTTACCAGAAATTTTACCTTGTTACCAAGCCATTGTTGGTCAGAATTCAAAAATACCACTGAGGATTGACATTTCTTTGGATTTGTGATGTAATTTAACAAAAAAATGCATTCAAAAATAAAATAGAGAAGGTGGAATTGACACAGCAGCCGAAATGATAGAGAGTATAGTTGGGACATTTGAAAATAATATTTTTTTACTGCTCTTCCTTGTGTTTGAATGTTCTAAAATGAAATGCAATGCTTGTCTGGTAGTTTACACAGGGGTTGAATGGGTTCAGGCTCCTGTAACAGTGAAACCAAAGTGGCCAAGCAAAGTGTTGCGGGTAAAATGAATTCAATACAGCACATGATACCTAACAATGCAATTTCAAACAAAGTCATTTGCATAATATTGAAAGTTGAAAAAAGTTCGTGCAACAAAGTCCAAAGGGAATAGTTGAACACAACTCATCCTCAACATGAAAACCCACCAACTTAGAAACCTAAACTAAGAATCTCATTGTAACTTTTTAACAATGGCTACACCCGTCTGATAAACTATTAGTTTTCATATTGTCATGGATTCATTTGGTTAAACTATGAGTTAATTTTTTAGAAGTAGAATTTAGAATTGTGATCAGCACATGAACATATAAAAGTTATCTCAAACAGTGCTTATTCAACACTCTGTTTCTTTAGAATAAATAGCTTCTAAATACATTCTCACAGTACTACTTTAACTCTGTTAACAATTTTATAGCCTTTTCCTTTTCATTTCTAGATAACAAATTGGGAGAAAATCTAAAATAATGCTAACATTGAAAAAGATATATGACCTAGGTAATGTATGACTTCAGATTGAAAAAATTACGCAACAATAGTCTTGTATTGTCTACACAAGTCTATGTTGGCACCACTTCTCAACAGTTTCTAATAGTAAAACTGGGAACCATTTCTCACAGAAACTTTGGCATGGATACTACCAAGAAAAACAAGAAAAATCAAATGATGCAAACCATGTAAAGAACCTTTGCCAAAGAAGGATTCTTTGGGGCCATTAGATGCATGTTCAAAGCAGCCAATTATTGTCTCACAATATATGAGTGCCTCAAATAATAATATTACTATCAAAATACCATCACCCACATCAATGACAATAACAACTATAATTATTATCAAGTTGAGAGCTGCAACCAACTAAAAGGCAGTAATTAGGACTCAGGAACATACACTGAAATATTAGGGGTAACACAAGATTTAAATTTTGCCTAATTTAAAGCTTGGACCAACTTATTATCTCATCTTTTATAATTAGTGACAGTTCATGTGGTCAAGATAACAAAATTTATGTTTTACAAAGGTAGGTTAAACATATTATCATTCTCAGTTTATTATTTTCAAACCTGAATGAGATGATTCTAAAAAATAGTAATGTGGATTGATGAATAAATATATCAATTTGGATTTTTTTTTTGCAATTTTGATAGTTAAATACCTTCTCTTCCTTTTTTATACATCCCCACCTGCCAGATACATGTCTGAAAAGGTATGATAAATATTTTATTGACATTGGGGCATATATGATTATTCATATCTTGAGAACAAAAAATTAGCACAGAATTTCTTCCTATTTGTAACCAGTTCAAAGGAAAATGTAGTTGACTAATAATGTCTTTATATTGATCATTTTGAACAAAAATAGTTACAAGTTTTTTGTACAAATTGAGGAGTCATCTTGGCAATGATTGAATGTTACAAGCATTTCTTTCACTGGTGCTATTTCATTCTACACATTTTACTTTTATGATTGATGACAAGGATTCATATGAAACATTCATTATTATAGTTTAATTATTGTTTTGTGAGTATGTAAGTGATTTTTGTCAATTGTTATATTGTCTCAACTGCACTGTTTTTGAAATGACAGCTTCAAAAGTGGTTATGGTAACACCAACAATACAGGAACCAACATTGCCACAAAGACCATTATTGAGTAAGGATAGTAGTGAGATCATTTCAAATAATATAGACAGAAGCAGTGTTAGAGAAAGAAAAATTAGCAGTAGATTCCATAAATATCAGTAGCAATGCTACCATCACAACCTATTAGGGTTGGTAATAATATTTTCACAATATGGTTATAGATTAATAACGATATTTTTCCTTTATCAAAAACAGACAGTGTAGAGATAAGGCCCATTTTTTTCAGGTCATGACCATGTAGTGTTACTCACTTTGGTGAAACAAGAATGAAATAATCTCAATAGTAACTGCTTTGCACTTGAAAATGTTATTTGGGCAACAAAACAGCCATACTTTAATAAACATCTAGTAAATAAGCTAGTATTTTGATTACTGAAGCACTACTCTAGTAGTTTTCAAAAGACTGTCCAATTTGTCAAAAGTTTTTATTTTTCATACTAAAAAAAAAACAAATACAAAAGAATACAAATATATGGATATCTTACTATTCTTTAAGCATTCAAAATGTGTAAAAAACCAGGAACAATTGCTAACTGCATAAGCAGCTAGTCAAAATAATGAGGTCTCTTAGTCCTTATTGTATGTTTGTTACATGTTTCACCCACTTAGATTGGAGGAAGTATTTTCTTTGCACTGGAAGGGAGTTAAACCATAATTCAATGTTTAGAACAATACAGAAAATTATGCTCTATAGCCCTAGTTTACAATATTGAAGTGGAAATGGCTGTAACTAGAATGAAAAATCTCCCTTCTTAAGAAATATTCCATGAAGAAACACAAATTAATGTTACTTAGATAATTATTTTAGTTTAATTTTATGGTAGAGGGTGGCGTAGTACCCTATTTTAGAAAAAAAATAAAACAAAAAATCACTCGAGTCCTTCCATCTCACCTCTCTAATTGCGTAACTGGTTTTTTATTGATCAACAAACAGGCGTTGACAATGGCAAATCCATTTTGAGGGAAAAACATGTTATTTCTATACACTATACTGAAAGAACTAGCAGGTAAGAACACAAAAAGAACATTTCCCTCACACACAGCAGCTCCTGTAGTTTGTAGCTGCTGTACTCAAATTGCAGCATCTCCATGTGTTGTGTTGCAATAGTGTATGCAAATTAGCTTGTGCCATTGTTTTTTCACATGGCAAAGCAAGGAAAATGGGATTTCTCCCCAGCCGCCATCGCAATATGGCTGCAATACAGCCTTCACAGAGCCCCCCTTAAAGAAAAGCACCAACAACGTCTCACCACCACCAGCAACATCAAAAGCATCTATGTTGTTATTGCTGATGCCATTGCTGACAAGGACGGCAACAAACGCCAACAGCAGGTGTCTCCAAATTTGATGGCGAAAGGCATCATCAGCTGTGGCAATGCAATGGTAAAAAACAAAGGCGACACAGCAGCAGCAACATTTTGGCCTCTCCTTCCACAAAATTCCCCCCCCAGCAAATGCACTAACATCCATTTTGTTGGGAGCGTTCGTCGTAGTTAGCAGCTACAAACAGTTGTCGGGATGTGGATGTTCATTGGGCCAGGGGCTTCTGTTGGGGCGGCCAGGAATATGCTTGGAATTATTATAATTTAGCGATTTGGCGATTATCGGCGAAAT
>JALLOT010001463.1:0-14940 GCA_036939595.1 Thalassiosira livingstoniorum | reverse complement strand
AAATCGATGAAGGTGTTGTTGTCCAATAGGATACGGTTAGTTTCTTCACAGTCCTCATATTTTTTGTCGAGAAGTTTGTCAGATAATTTCACTTTCCTTGGCCTCTCTTGCCTTCCTTTCCCGCATATCATTTGCATGCCCGGGTATTTCTCCTCGCTATTGTGGTCATCTTCTGAGTAATTCTCGATGTAAATTGGATTCAATTGGGGTTTGAAAAAACGGGTGATGGAAAGTATATGCATTCAGTTTTAGACGCAGTTTCTCCTTTGCCCACATGCATCTCCAGCCCTAACATCTTGAACACTTTATCAATTGTTTTTAGCCCTTTGATTAGATCCTCTCTCGTGTCGAAGGCGAAAGCTCCATCATCTAAAAAGAGGACTTGTAGGATTTCAAAAGTTGATCCGGTGTTGAGTGAGTCTCTGCTGTGGCTGATGAGTTGCCCTTGAATTATTTCTGCAAATGGTTGCCTATTCATTTCAATCTTTTTTAAACCCGCTGCTTCCCATTCATATTCAAGGATCTCCGCAAAAGCAGCCATCATAAAAAGAAAAAGCACCGGTGATATGTTGTCGCCTTGTCTTACGCCAACTTCTTGCAGTATTTCAGCCGTCTCTTTCCCAATCTTGAGTGTCACTTTTAGATCGGTGTAGAGCCGTCTAATGGCATCAATGAATTTAGGCGGCCCTCCAAACTGTTCAAGTATCTCCAAAAGCAGCATATGATTTGTTGTGTCAAATGCCTTTACCAAGTTGACGAAGGCCACGTAGGTTTCTTGGTTGTGTTGTCGGCGTAAGTGGAGGAGGCTTTTAAGAGTAAAAAGCCCATCCTGGCAGCCTACATTTGGAGATGCTCCAAATTGAAAGTGAGTGCCATATTTGCCCAATAGAATGTAACACCTGTCCGCCATAATTTTGCTAAATATTTTTGAGGCCACGTCCATCAGATTTACCCCTCTCCATTTATTTGGGTTGCTTAGATCTCCCTTTTTTGGGACGGGTATAAGTTGTCCTGTGTGCCATTCTTCAACATCCAATTCGCCATTCCAAAATTGTTGGATAAAGTCGAATACTTTCTTGAGGTTTTCGTCATTCATGGCCTTGAATGCTTCAGCAGGTACGCCGTTCATCCCAGGACTTTTATCATTTTTCATTGCTACAACAGCTTTTTTAAATTCTTTCCACGTGATGGGATCGTCCAAAGTTTGAATTTGCTCTTTCTGTCTGATGAGTTTGGCTGCTAATTTGTAAGTTTTTCTGTGATTGTTCAAAACTTTTTTGAAATGAAGCTCAAACATGCTCATATTTTCCTTATCATTTTTTGCAAGTTCACCATTCACCATTTTCATCGCCATTGATTTAGGTTGCAGGTGATGACATCGAAGTCCTCCCGCTAACTCTTTGATGGCTCGCCAGGCGTCTTTTGGGGTACCGTTCATGCTGTGGATACGTTCAGCTAAATGCCTGTTCCAGGCCGCTTTAGCTTCTTCGCAGACTTCTTTGGCCACTTTCGAAATGTTGCTGTAAGCTTCCTTCACATTTTCGTATTCTTCTTCAGTAGTTCTCCTCATTTTATCTCGCAATTTGGATTTAAGATCCAACACTGGTTGCACTTTGTCGCAGCTATACTCATACCAACCTTTTGTTTTTTCTTTCAACTTTGTAGCTCCATATGCTCCAGCTTTCATCACGTTTTTAAGAAATGATGTATTTTGCGGTTCATTTGATGGCTCGAGGTCAGCAAGAGCTGCATTATATCTTTCGTTGCAAATTGGATCGTACATGTTAGCTTCCCAGTCAATCACGCCTGCTGATAGGGTTGATTCTTGCATTTTGAATTTGATTGAATTGAGGTTAATCGAGGCCCATACTGCGCAGTGATCACTATCTACTCCATGTGGGACAGCCTCGCAATCTGTGATCAGTTTGGATACGGTGCTCGTGCATGAGATTATGTCCAACATATGCAGTGCTCCGGTTGCTGGATGGTTCCAAGTGTGGTACTTCTATTGTTTTTTCTTGAAGTAGGTGTTCATAATCCTAAGATCTCTCATTTCCATGAATTGGATTAGTTCCTTCCCCTTTTTGTTTCTGTTCTCCATACCGTATTCGCCTAGAGTTTTTAAATGTTCATCATCTGTGGCCATTCTTCTCCCCACTCCCGCATTGATATCATGACCAATAATCTGTTCATATTTAGGCGGGTTCTTGTTGAAGAGAGATGGTAAATAAGTCAAGAATTCAACATATTCTTTGTGTTCAACTGGGTGGTATATGGAGGTGAGCATGATTTTGGTGTGTCCCTTTATTCTTTTTCCATAGTTGTCTATTTTAGGGAATTTGAGAGGAACCGCTAGGTATCTTCCAGCAAATTCCTCCGAATCCTCCGATGTGATTGCCTCCTTGCCTCCACTATCTTTAAACGCTTTTGCAAAGATGGGTCCCAGAATTATGCCAACTCCTCTACTGTGACGTCCCATTTGATTATCCTTTTGTTTGTAGTTGTGATGGAAAAAAAGGTATCCATCTATTTCTGCAATTGGTGCGTAAGCTCCTTAAGGTTGCCAAGTCTCTTGGATGCATACGGCTTGAATATTCATTAATTTCATAGTTTTTATGAGGTGCTCAAGTTTGCTAGACGAGAGCCCTTGGATGTTCTGGGTAAATATTTTTGGATGCCCAGTCTGATGGGAATCATTGGGACTGAGCATAACCGGCTGGGTATTTTCCTGGCGCCCACCAGGACTCTTAATATGCGCTTGGATGATGTGATTGGGCTCATCATCGTAATTAATATTTTTGTTTTCATTGTCTCCAAAAACTTCATTTGTTGAGTATTGTTCTTCATGGACAGAAGACCAACAACTTTCCACGTGATCAAGTTCTTCTTCAAAGAGATATTCGTTGGTGAAATGGAAATTGTCATCGTCATTAAGGTATTCCAACTCAAAATCATGTAGTAAGTTCTTTTGGAATGTCCTATTGGCGGTTGGGATGACGGGATTAATCGGGTTGGGTGGGAGCCCAGATGGGCATTCCCATTCCCATTCATATGCCTCCTCTCTCTTTTTTGATGGCAGTAGTATAGCACGAGTCTTCTTGAGTGGTACTTTGACATCGGGCGTTGGTAATGAATGAACCGCGATTGTTGGTGTTGGATCGATGTTAATCTTAGTGGGTGCATTCGTTGGCATCATCATTGGAGGAGGGTCTGCCGATGAGCTTGCTAGTGTGCTGTTATTAGCACACCATGCTGTTGTACTCGCGATGGTTGTGATCACCTTCATGGCATTGCCTATAAGTATGACGTATCTCTCTCTTTTGTTTTGGGCTAGGTCCGTAACGAGTCGGCATTAGGTAATTTGCTTTTATGGGCTTACCATTCCAAGATAGGGTTTTGTCATGGTGGTGGGCTCTTGGTGGCTTGTTACCTTTATTGTTGTTTGTATGGGAACCCTCCAATCTGAAGATCTTCAGAATCACAAATCTAGTCATTGTGAATTCCTCTGTAAGCAAAGGTATGGTACAGATTTTTGTATGTGTGACAGTGTTCAGCTATCTGAGAATTGAAAAAATTCTTGATTTTCACTGATAAAGGTAGTTGCTCTCTAAAAAAGATGAGACAATGACCCAACAATGGCGGAAATGTCAAAAATGAATGTGGAGGCTATACGGCGTTGATGGCAATGCCGTCAGCGTGTATTGAATGCTCTTGGTGTTGTGTAACTGTTTTGCAAAGTGTAATTTGTTGTAGTTATCTGTGACAGCGTCGGAAGGCGTCACAGACTCACTATGGTGCCTCACCTAGGCTTTTAATGACTTAGAAAGTTGTTGAATGATTGTATGTGAAAATTAATGCTTGTGTTTGGTGCAAGGCAAGAGATGCTGTATCAAAGTTGAAAGCTTCAAAGTTGACAGGCAAAGACAACATTCAACACTTGAGGTTTATGGTAAGTTCAATGTTAAATGACACTACACCAAAATTTTTGTCTCAGGGTTACATTATTTTTTGTATCCACTGCTCTTATTTTTGATGCAAAAATGTAAATTAGTCACTTGCTCTTATGAATGGATACTATGTCTATGTTTTTTGTCTGCTATCTATTGCTATTTTTTGGTCTTCTTTTACAAACAACTTCTAAGTTTTATTGAAGAACTTATCATCAATAATGTATGATTTTGGTTGGAAATTGCTTGTTTGTGCTTCCTTTTCAAATAAAAATTCTGTCTTGTCATACTTTGTTTTTTGGGGGGCAAAGAAGTAAATTTATTATTTTTAGTCAGAATTTGTAAAGGGTTTACATCTGTACTACTATTAGTCTCTCCCCCTAGTAATAGGAGTCACTGCTGTCACACAGATTGGCTCTTGTGACATGAAAGACATGAATGGGACCAGCAATCATTATTGTCATTGCACTCAAAAATATTGGAGAATGAAGATTTTGCAATTAATTGTTGCCCTTGTTGAAGTTGTGGTGGTGAACAGTATTCTTGTTCTTGATTATATTCTTGTAGTTAAGCTGGGTTGGTAACAACAAAATTAACCTCTGCTTTGACCATAGAAGCTGTATCAATTCAAGCAGCAATAACCCTTTTGTATCTACAATGTAATTCACCATGATAATTGTCAAACCAATATCAAATGTCCCTACTGTAACCTGTCAGGGTTTTCTAAAATTAATGGGGGTAGTGCTGTTGATGAACTCCTTGATGTGGTATTACACTTTTGAGGGATTTGCAGATTGGGAATAGCAATTGCTGAATATGCTTTATGAAGATCCCTCTTTAATGGTTGCATTGGTATGATGCTTTTCATATTAGGTTGCTGAAGATGATTTTCAAGTTTATTCAAGTGGTACTGGATGTTGGATGTATTTTTGGAAAGTTTATTGATAATATTGGCATCAGTTCACAGAGTGGATAAAATACTGTGCCATTAGAAGTGTCATTCCTTTTTATTCATTGGTTTCATAGCTGCAACAGCATTGTTACCATATTCCATCTGAGAAACTGATGTCGCTTTTGAAAATAGAGGAATAATTCTCAACCCAAAAAATAATTTAAAGTTTTATCATGCAAGATCCACTAGACTTTTTCATCCCACTCTTTGTATTTATTTTGAAAGAATTCAAGTTGTAAGAGATTTATTTCATCCGCCTAATAAACTCTTATTAAGATACTGGAAAACAGTGAAACATGTTGGCAATTGGAGTGCTCTAACCCCATGTGGAATTCATCATAATGTGATTGGCTTGTAAATAAAGTAATCCAGCACTGTAATATATGTCGATATCAACCAACCAACTCTACACACCAAGAAAGGATTCATCCCTGACATTCACAAAATCAATTTCAATGTCCTGCTAAAAAGTGTTTGGTGGCTAGAAGCATCATCTTACTTAAAACATTTATTATATTTTAGGTATTTTTAGTTTCCATCACACATAACTGACAATTGAAGTGTTTTTCTTATTGTAAGAAGGTTGACAATTGCTGAGAGTAATAAAAAACCAGGGGATTACTCAGCAAATAATTTGAATATATTAGAATGAAGGGCAAGGAAAAGAAATCTTTTGGTTCTCTGGCAATGTTGACTGGTTTTTCAAATAACCACAAAAAATTAAGCTTTTAAACAATTTTGTACATCCTTTGCTCATTTGTTTTTTATCTTTCATATCTTCAGACTGGATGACTAGTTTTCATATTCAACCATTCAATGTGTGCACAAACTATTAGCTTTAATGATTTGTCAGTGATAAAATTGGAGGTAAATATGCAGCAATGCACATTGTCACATGTTGGGAATCAAATGAAATTAGTAGTCAGGACTGTTGAGATGCTCAACTAATTATCATATTTTGCAATCATGGTACAAATTTTATGAAAAATTTATGAATCAAATTTAATAAAACTAGAGTGTTGAACAACTATGGAAAATTGCCAACTTTACAAGAGAGGAATATAATGTGAGATCCCTAGAATTCCTGTCATGAATAGTTATGTGGCTTCAAATGCTGCTAGTACTAGAACACCATATGTATATATGAATGGATATTTGGCAAAGGAAAGCCACCTGTGTAGGCATAGGTTTATTTTGTTTCAAATAAATCAACTAATCTAATGTGATTGCACATACAGAATAAGATAAAACAAGAATCTATTTCATTGCATAGTCTGTGCTGGAAATAGGTTCAGGAAAAATATTATGAACAATGACAGATTGATTCCAGCAAGCAGAAAGCTAGGATTATAACTAGAAATGATTGTCATGCAATAAAAATGAATCAACTTTGAGCATAAAGGTGATTAACCATAGTGCATAGTGAGGAGAGATAAGAATTGTGATGACAAAAAGCAGTGAACTTAAACAGACCACATTTAAAAAAATTCTTGCATAATAGGTTCAACAAAATGAAAATAAAGGATTAATGAATTAATTGTAACATCTCACTACAATCCAGTTTTATCAATATATCTGAGGAGCAAATGAGATTTAATTTTGAAAATTATTTTGACAATGTCATTTTTTTATTTGTTTTTTTTTTCATTTATGAATGAAAGAATCTTGAAGCTTGTATCTATTGGTACTATGATATACATTTATTTTTTTGGTTAACACCAGGAGATTCAAGGGCTTGATTTGGAATAGTTACTAACCAAGCTAGGGACCCTGACAAGTGTTGAACCAGAAAGGCATGTGAAAAACTAAGTCATGATTACCTAAGATTACTTTTGTGCCGCTTTAGTAGCAAGAGGAAAAAACTACAGACACACTAAATTGTTATGCTTCTTTACACATAATAATATGTTCACTCTGAATTAAAACCATTGAGATCATATTTCAAGAAATGTACAAACACTTTTTATAATATGGATGGGATGAAAATGACGAAACATCTAAAATACTGAAATAAGAGGTAGGAAACTGCTTTTATGATAACCTAGAAACATGGATCATGCTTGTTATAATTATGATGCACCATAAGATCAAATAAGTAACATGGTGTCTTTTCAGGCAAAAGACAACCAGAAAAGTTGAGAATTATGTAATTAATTTTCAAAACTATGAATGGAAAGTCTGTGGAGGACTATGTTTCTTTACAAAGAAATAATAATGGCCTTGTTGATGGAAAATAAAAGTAGATACATCATTTGATCATTTTGGTTTTACCTTTTTCATTATTAAATTAGGATTCTGATGTGTAACTACTATGTGTGCTGAATGGTTTGCTGAATAGTGTGGTGATGACTCAGTCAATGAACTCTTAGCAATAGAAGCTAGAATGTATTGGTACACAATCACTTCTTTCTTCTTTATTTTACTGAACTTGGCTGATTTTTATAGTCATATTCATATTATGAAATTGAATAATCTTTTAAGGTAACTCACATAACACAGTCTGAATTTCATGTAACTTGTGAAACAAATTGAAAATTAATCTCTTCATGCATTGAAGTACTACATTATGATTTGTTTCTCGAATTTCATTTTACCAGTGATAAATACAAGAAAAGAAATACTTCAAGGTTTTACACCATATCACAAAAAACAAACACAGAATTCATACAAACAAACAAGATTCCTTACCTACTAAAACACTAATTAACTAAATGAGTACTAAACAAATCACCTTTTCTTTTTTATTTAAACAAATATAGTATTAAAATTATTTTTTTAGCTACAAAATACACCAAAGTATAATATTATGTTTTGAAAATATTAGTAATCATTGGTTTGCATCACAATGACCTACCACCAACCAATGCTAATGCTGCCATGCATTGCTGCCAATGACTTGTCCCTTGGATCCTTTTACCAATGATGGCTTGTCCCCTCGGATCTTTTTCCTTTGGCTCCCATTTTGACCTTATTTGGTGTAAATGATAACATGACTAAACTGTCAAAATCAGTACTAATTCAGTCTTACTCATCTAGATTACATTGCACATTATGTCTAAGGCCATTGCTGAAATGGCCATATTTGTTGCCACCACCATTCTTTCTAATGTAGCCTCAATTTGAATACTACTTGATTGAATTAATATTAGCAAGAAACTTATCACAAAACTGTCACTCTGGATCAAAAACCTTAGTCACCTTACAAAATTATTTTTAAGTTTTCAAAAATGTATTGATTTTGCCAGTACTTCATGCTGAAAATATGCGATAAAGCTTAAGACAATGGTATCACCTATTTATACTGTTTCTTTGTAGAATGTCTCTATTACCAGTAGTTAGTACTCTTGCAATTGGGGAGGAGACCGATGAGGTAAAAAAGTAAATAATGAAAAAAATTGAAACAATAATGAAAGTACAAAAAATGCTGTTTTGAAAAAAAAGACTTCTACTCCCAATTTTTTCAATGAAATATATACTAGTACCTCAGCCCTTTTTTACAATTTGAGTTTCAAGCAAACAGCTAGCAACATAATTCAAGGCAAAAATTTGCATTTCAACAAATGTCATGAAGGGCTTTATTAAGACTCTGTACAAAATAAAAATATTGAAGTATTTTTCATATCATTGCTGATGTAGCAAAAGTACCAGATAGAAAACATCAGTTGCTGTCAACGGCCAGTATTGTGCAAGATGAGATTTCAGTTTTGTCAACACTAAGAACATGAGAGGCAATTTGTGTATGTTAACTCAAATGATGGCATTAAAATCACTGGCTCCCACGGCATTGAAAGCAAGCACCTACAGTTTGAAAAATCGATCACTTTGCTGAAGGAAAACAAATTCAAATGCTGTCTTGACATTGTCACTCACAGATGCCCAACACATTATCATAACATTGGCATGCAAAGTGCTAACAAAATAATGCAGGAAAGGCAATGAAAATGTTCGTCCATTACCAATTGTAATGCACAAATGGGGTATCACACCAAACACAACAATTTGCTCATTCCCAAGAATCAACTTTTGGGCTTTGTGTGAAATAGTGTTTGTTTGCAGTGCCATATCTCTATTCCAGGCAAAAAAATTGTTGGCGAAAGGTGTGTGTTTTTCTGGGAATGGGAGCAACTTTGCTTATGCTTTAATTGGTCAAAGGATATTTTGTACACAAGAAGAAATATTATTTGTAAGTACATGAAGAAAAATTAATTCCTTATCATGTTTTTGAATTTGCTGTGAGAAATCTTAAGGGGGGTTATTTGGATCCTATTTTTGGACCAAAACACATCTTCGACCCTAATTCTTGCACATTAGTGATGTCATCGCTGTTCTGAAATAGTGATGTAGTCTTAAATTGTCTACTTACACCTCCTTGGTGGCATCACTTTGGGCTTCCAAAATGGAATTCTTTACCTTTTCAATTCTGAAAGAACAGAAAACTTTACTGTGACATTGATTATCATACGTGGTGCTGAAGCCTTTGATGACCAATCCATAGTACCTAGACATGTACTCATTTACCAACTTGACTTCTTCTTCGGAGAGGCCATTCCGATCAGCATGCATAAACACAGTGTTAGTTTTCAAATTGTTATAGTAGACGTCATGGCACCCCCTAGTTCTTTCGAAGTGGCAGTAATTTGCAATTGCGAACATGTCTTGACATCTTTGATCCTTGGCAAGTTGTGCATTTGAAAGCTGAATTTGTTTTGACATTTTCTCTCTCACGTCATAAATTGAGTGTTCCGTAATGCTTTTGTTTGTTCCATTTTGAATGCCGTAGTAATCCATCTCCCGGTCAAACATGGATTTAGGTATGGTGACGGGGAGTTCAACAGTACCGTAACGGAGATAGTCCAATATCCATTCAAAGATGCTTCCGTTCCTATCGATAAAGATAGATCTCTCTGGGTCCGATTGCCATGTATCTGAAATCAATTTGCCAAGCACCGTTTCACCGTGCTGGTCGAACAAGGAACGAGAAACTTCGAAGTGGCGTCCGCCGACATTAAATTTGACGGTTTTGATTTTTTCGTTGGCGTCTGTGGTCATCTTTTTCGCGGCTGCATCCATACTTAGATCCGATGCTTCAGTGCCCATCGTGGCTCCTTTGTGATGGGATTATGAGATCATTATTTGATGTACAATGATGCCGTACAGCATCTGCTTTATAGAGTCGTGAAAATTTCAACCTGCAGTAGGATTTAATAGATACTACCATTTTCAAAAGGCTTTTTGACCTTTTTTGGCTGATGATACACTTCACACTGCTACTTCTTTGACATCAAACGCACCAGTTTGACCCGGATTCATTTTAATTTTCGGCCCATAGTACCTTTCAAGGTACGAATTCACAAGTTCCACTTCCTCTGTCCTGAGAATTGTGCGATTATATAATTATGCAACTCTGGAATGTAAAATGGCACAAATAAATAATGTTTCAAGTGCTGGAAACTGATTGATAATGTATTTAATAGTTGTGATACATGTTTCCGGCTTCTCCTTCTCTGCCAATCACAAAATGTGTCACACTCAAAGTAATGTTGTGCCAAGCCTGCTCACATAAAAGGATCAGAGTTTTCGAATTTGAACGTTGTACTTGTGGCCAGGATCGTAATTGTATTCAAATTTCTCAAGTATCAATCCATAATATGTAGCCAGGAAGGAAGCTAACTGATCCTTTTCCTGGTTACCAATCCCAAAACGAGAAAAAATGTTTGTTTTGAGTCCTTTAATTGGTGTTCTGCCAAAAGTCACACATAGACTTGTAGATCCCCTCAAAAACTCATTATGGCAATGATTTGCAAACAAAAGCATGTCATGGCGCTTTTCAACCTCATCAAGTTTCGCTTTTGCCAGATTCATTTCGCATTTGATCTTCTTCATTTCATCGTACACAGTGGGCTGCGTGACGTTTCCATCATCGAAGATGCCAAAGTAATCCATCTCACGATCAAACATCGATTTAGGAACACTCAGTGGGAGCTCGATGCTGCCATAACGGAGATAATCCAATACCCATGCAAAGATGTCGCCATTCCTATCGATGAAAATAGTTTTCCCAGTGTCCGACTGCCATGTGTCGGAGATCAACTTGCCGAGAACAGTGTCGCCGTGTTGGTTGAAGAGGGAGCGGGAAACTTCGAAGTGGCGCCCGCCGACATTAAACTTGATGGTCTTACTTTGGACTTCATCGACCCCATTTTTTGCATCAGCAGCATCACTCGGATCAGTAGCTTGGGTGTTCATTTTGATGTTCTGCGTGGAGATTGCATGCATTTGATCATGATTTATGGAAGCGTGGACCAAGCAGTGGCAGATGAGTAGATGGCGGCCGTTATACGAAAACAAGATGATGGCTCCGTGGCTCGCTTTAGGTATCGACAATGACTTTTGTGTGCATCAGTTTTCGGTCAAAGATAAGTATTGCAGCGGGTGGGGTGATCACTCTGACTCCGATGTTATGTTTGTGTATCTGAATCTGGATCCCGTGTTTCTTTCTCATTTTTTTTACTTTTTCGCCAATACCACGGGACTGGTTTCTCGTTTTCTCCCGGTTTCCACACTCAACAAAATTGAAAAAGTTAGGATCTGTCGCAACAGTGAAACTTCAGAGTTCATTGAAAGTGTGCCCCCTTTTCGATCCACTGGGACTGGTTGTTCTTGGCGGCAGCTGAATGACAGCATCCGCCAATGGAATTGTTCACAATGTATTTCATATATTTTGTCCGCCGCATATGTAGATGTCATTGATACGTGGGATGATTGAACGATGTGTTCGAAACTCAAGATGATCCCGATTGATCAATGCTACAACTAACTTGGCTGTTTGCTTGGAGCCTCGTTTGCTGCTTTTCCCAGGGCACGCCAGGTCTTTCTTCTTTGTGTTGAGGCACGCAAATTCGAAGATGCAAAACAAGGCCGGAATGAAGCAAATTTTGGAGGAACGACAAATGGACCACGGAAGATCAAGCCGAAGTGTCAAACACAACATAAACAGTAATTTGACAATCCACCTAGAAAATCTTTACGTGAAGGGACGACTAGGTATGAAAAGAACGGTGTATGAAAGAATAGATAAATTTAATTGCAAAAACAAGCTCCCAACTTTCAAAAGATGCCTAAGTGTGCCAAAGAGATCGCTTTTTGTCGAGTATTATCTACTTATTCGAAATGCCTTGTGGTTGAAATTGATGATTTCCCCTTGCCAAAGTTATGATCATAATTCACAAGCCCCTTGCCATTGACGTGCGGGCTCGGATGGCATCGTTGAAACGAAAGATGAATTCAGTAGGACTAAATTAAATTCGACACTTTTTTCTTAGATTTTTCTGCAATGATAAAACAACAACAAGAAGCTTTTTTAAGGCACAAACCATAAAAGCTTTCAAGGTAGTCATTTGCCTGTTTCAATTCATTAAAAGAAAGGTCGATTCGGCGAAAATGCGGGCGAAGGATATCACGGGTTTCATTATTCAATTGGAGCTGTGTTCTTCCAGTTGCAAAAAGAAAGTGGGCATAATTTGCAATAGCAAACATGTCGTGGCGCATTTTGGCAGAGTTGCATTTTTTCTCTGTGAGCGACAATTCATTTTTATACTTTTCGTTGCTTCGAGAATGGTTTCATGCTGAACAACACTCTCGTCCTCACTGACAATGCCGTAGTAGTCCATCTCACGACCAAACATAGATCTTGGAATACTGGTCGGGAGTTCGATACTCCCGTAACGGAGATACTCCAATACCCATGCAAAAATGTCCCCGCTCCTATCGATAAAGATAGATTTCTTTGGGTCGGACTGCCATGTATCTGAGATCAATTTGCCAAGCACAGTGTCACCGTGCTGATCGAACAAGGAGCGGGAGACTTCGAAGTGTCGTCCGCCGACATTGAATTTGACAGTTTTGGTTTGCGCGTCGGCTTCGGAGGGCATCTTTTTTGATGCTGCATCCATACTTAGATCCGAGGCTTCAGTGCCCATTGTAGCTGTTTTGTGACGGGATTATGAGATTTGGAATGTGAAGCCACAAATCATCTGTATGTAGCCTCGGAATACGTATACCTACTAGTATGTGGAGTTGAAGAATGACAATCTGTGGTGATCTGCGGTATCTATAGAAGATTTTTCTGTGAAGCATCATCGTGCGAAGCTGTTCATGCTGTTCATCATCTGCTGTATGTAGGTGCTGTAGGTGTGTGAAAAATTCAACCTTCAATCACCAATCACGGCATGTATATAGTAGGAATATATTAGGTCGACGCTGCTTGCTTGCCATAATTGTTTGACTACCATGCTATCTCGCGAGATCTCATTTCCATTTCCACTTTCCCATTAAAAGAAATTTGCCATTAATTTTGAACCAAGAAAAAATCCACCGCGAGAGTTTGTCGAATCATCAAAAGTAACGATTTCATCCATCATTCAACATTCAACTGGCCAATCACAAAATTATAGCGCCAGAATAAGTTGTCAACATAGGCCACAAGAGATTTGAAGAGTTGAAATTTTCACCCATCCATCGAGTCCCCCACTTATGATTTTTGCTCATTGAAAATCAATTTGATCGGCACTTTTAGACACGCCTCCTCCTTCCTCCTTTGGCACTGATAACGCAACCGAGGTCACTTCTAGATTTTGTGGTGGGGTAAAAAGGTAAACATTGCTCTCCCTACGAAGATGCCGTAGCCATAGCCGTTGTAGATTCCATCAACGGAAATTGACCGCATGTTAGCCGCTAGCTACCTGTTGGAGATATGGTTGGAATGGGATGGGGTGCACACTCGGCGAAGTCATGGGGCATTTGTTTAGTTGGATTGTGCGTCGCATATCGAAAGCGCCTTCGGACCCTTGCTCAATTACTAATTAGTTTGGTGATAACAGAGCTTTCTGATCTGGAGGGTAAGGAATTTTAGTGATTATTTAAAAAAAGCGTTTTTCCCTTAAAATTTGATTGTAATAATCGCTTAATGCTACAACCAATATGCTTGTTCTAAATAGATTATCGCTAGAGATCCACAGCTTCTAGAAAATCGGAGAAAAAAAGAGAAATTGAATCATGTCCCGAGGTTTCTTCCGTTGAGGACGCAGACCTCTCTCCAACGGGTGGTTATTTCAAGAAGAGAAACCTTTATGATGTAAAAACATTTTTGGAGTCCTTTATGTTATTTAATGATACAATAGTCAAAGAGTCCCGCATCACCGCTTTAATCATTAATCATTATATATGCCCATTAATCATCGTTTTTTGGGAATAATCATCAAAAACGAAGATTATTCAATAATCATGACATGATTATTCAATAATCATGACATGATTATTGAATAATCTTCATGATTTTTGAATAATCATTGATTTTTGACGTACCTTCTGAAAAATGATTAATATTTCTTAACCCACCAGATTCCACTTAACGGACAAGCATATTATATATCTTTACTTGTATTATTTATCCAGAAACGTGTTACAGTAAGTAGTATTGTACGTAAGCACTGCTATTACTATTTAGTAGTAGTACTTCTGTGCGTACGTGTTGGGAGAGTTGAGCTAGCTAGCAAGAGCAGGTAAGTAGGTACCATATCAATTTCCCTCTCTAAATAGAGTACATAGGTAAGTAGAGTACTTACAACGAGTAGTAAAAAATATGGTTGGAGTATTATACTAAGAAGAATCTACGATACCAAGTAATACAATACCAAGTACATAAAGTACTTGTCTTATTCCTCACGCTCTATCTCTATCATCTATCTCTCTCTCTCTCTAGTTAGGAGGTAAGTAAGTACGTACTAATTATTACTACTACTACTACTATTATTATTATGGTCGGTACCATAGTAAGTACCTACTTACCATAATATTATGATACTTACCGGTTGGTACTTTTGAAGCTAGTTTAAGATCCTTGTCTTTTTAGAGAGACAGCACAGGAATTTTTGCTCAATCCCAGGTACAATACTTACTGCATCAAATCCTTTAATATCATTGCTTACTTATGTTGGAGGAAAACTAAAAGGGGAATGACACTTCAAAAACTGATTCCATATC
>JALLOT010001462.1:0-14944 GCA_036939595.1 Thalassiosira livingstoniorum | reverse complement strand
AACTAATGGATGAGGAGTGAAAAGAGCGTGATTTGTGGTTGAACACCCACGTAAGCTCTCTCGGAGAAGATCAAACTCTCGACCTCAAGCTTAACAGTCTAGCAGTCTATTTTTATGAGCTAAGAGAGAACAATTGACCTTGTGAGGATTTGGCCCACGATCAAAGCTGACACCCAGGATAGAACGGGGGATCTGCGCCGTGCCAGCTGTGCGTGTCATGTTGTTGGTAGTATGATATGTACTAAGTATTTTTATGGTATGTACGTGCTATATTATCCCAAGAGCCAATGACTTCCGCTCCTGCCGATCCAGGATCCAGGAAACCAATCAGCTACAGGCTAGAGCTTGGTATTGCACAGTATTCCTAGAGCTGGGAGCTGGCAAATGCATGCCACATGCCACCTCAACGCCACTGACCGGGCTCTCAAACTGAAGGATGGGAGCTATGCTTTGAAAACGAAGGAGGAGAGTAGGACGTATGTAGGGCAGTATTATATGGATGACCTGATGCCACTGATACCACACGAGAACTGAAAGTTTACGGTTGCCGATCAGCGATCAAGAATGTTGCAGGTTGCATCGAGGTCCGAGGCACGCGGCACAACACTCCGATGCGATTGTCTTCATTTCGCACGTAACTAACCTGAAGGCATCAATTCCACAGTGAATGCTTTGTTGATAGTAAACTTTCGTGATTTATCACCGGGCCAACGACAGCAGCCAAACTTCAGCCATGTCAGTGCAGCAACTTCTCATCACAATGGCAACTTGGGTACTTGCGAATACGAAATTGGGATCGCAAAGAAAGTATTTATTGCCGTTGCACCCACCAGAGTATGAATGGGATCGAGAGGACGCCGATAATATTCTGGAAGCAGTGAAATGTGGAATTCGTGGTTTGGCTTTTGACTTGGCATATGCTCTACAACATCGGGCAAACTGCGTTTAAAACGAAACAAAATGTTTGCCAAAGAAAGGCAACAAACCAACATGACAATACTACCAAGTCAAATGCAACAAACATTGAAAGCAGAAATCAAGACGATCAAAAACTACTGTGATTTTGAACGAAGAAAATTGATACTGGCCAAAAAACCATCCAAGTCAAATGCATCCTGAATTGAAAACAAAGAAGCAAAACGATCGAAGACTACTACAGATTTGAATGGAACAAACAGGTGGAAAAACAAGCTCGAGCGAGACATCAAACTTCATTTTGCAAATTTGAAATTTGAAATTCAAAGTTTCATTCATCTCTTTTTTCTGCGAGAGGTGCTTACTTTCCATTATCTGAATCAATCCAAATCACTTCCTAGCTTTGTTCCTACATAGATACTGTTGCTGCCGACGTTCGAATCAATTATATACCTTTATCCATCATGTCTGCTCCAACGAAATTCAACATGGGCTCAATGCCCCGCACGAGCACGGGTTTAGTTCCAACATCCTACCGTCGTCAACTGGAAACAATGTCGACAGCTTCACGATGGAGTCCTCTACCACCAAAGCCCAAACCAGCAATGTATCCTTATCGCGGGGACTACGTCAATGAAAGAAATAGAAAAAGTCTTGGCATCAAGAACACCAAAAGACGCCAAAAATGTAATCTCAGTAGCTCTGAAGGAAGCAGAAGTAATGATAGAAGTTCAGTATCAACTTTTGAGCAAAGTAATTCAAGCTTAAGTACCTATTCTTCAACACCTTCAAAAAGTCCATCATCATTGCGAAGTCGGGGCTCATCAAAGTCTTCGAATTCCACCAGCAGACAGCCAGCAAGTGCAGAAAGTCAACAACTTCATTCCGATTCTGATTCTGAATCCCAAAGTCCCACATGGGACCCATACTGCAAACACAACTCTTGCCACCAGCTCTCAACAGAGGAAGAGCACGCGCGGAAAGAGAATAGAAACATTTTTTCGTCCTATCTACGTTCGGAGGCTACAAAGCGACGTGCGAGGGAAGAGATGGAACAAAAGTTGCGAGCAGAGCTTCAGAAAGAAAAGAGAAGTGATGAAGGATTTGAAGGTGTTGAGGGCCCCAAAGAACCATTAAAGACGGATGCGCCGAAACGAAAACCACCTGTTCCAAGGCTATCTGGAAGGAACAGAGAAGCCAAAGGAAAAAACAAAGCGGGTGGTACAACTGACTATAAGAGCCCCAAAGGGCAATCATCTCCAGCGCCAACCCGTTCCAAAAACAAAGCATCAACGAAATCGAAGAAAACAGTAGAAGATTCAACGAAAAGTACAGAGAAAGGGGCAAAAGATCTTGCACCGCCAAGAGTTCGATACTTGGACTTCATATCAAAGCAAATGAAAAAAGATGAAAACGAAGAACTAAACGAACCCCATTCTACACCGACATCTACTCCTTCTCCAACAAAGGAAAACGTGAACCCCAACAAGTCTGAACTCGAAGATGAGAATGATAGCGATGACGAAAAATTCAGAAGGCAGATAAAACGCATCGTCGAAAGGGCGGCAGAAATGGTAATAAAAGAACAGCGTCAACTCGGGCATGCCGACAAAACGTCCAATGCGAGTCAGTTAGATGCTTCCATGAAAACAACACCGAACGAAAAAGAATCGGCACCAGGCTCAGAATCCTCTTCATTGGCAACAAAGCCTTCTTCTTCGAAAAAGGTTGCAACTCAAGACATCTTACAAACACTTCACAAAGAAGGTGATGCACGAAACAAAAAGCAAAACGACGACGACAAATCTGACCTGTCGAAAATTCGGAGCCGTCTAACGCTATTAGAGGAGAGGATCAGAGGTGTATCATCTCCAGGGAGTCTTTTTAGTGAGTTCCAGAAAGAAGAGGGCACCGGGCGAGAACAAGGGCCGAATGCAGGTGCTGGTGCAATATTGGGCAACATGGAGGCATCCAGTGAAGAAATGAAAGCCAGTGTTTCATCACAAAGGGATGCATACTTCATTGCTGCTGGGAATGGATGTAATTTTTCCTCAGACTCATCGCAGATTAGTGAGGTAACGGAAGATCTTTATCTATCTCAAAAAAGTAGGTATGTTTATAAGGACACTAACCATGGTGGAAATTTCAAGAAGCTTTTGCAAAATATTGATGAGTACTCTTGTACCATTAGTGGAGGCGAGTCATCAACTGAGGTTGAACCAAGGGTGCAAATACAGCCAGTGCAAATGTATGTTCCACGATACAATCATTGCTATGTGGAGTCAGCAAGCAGTAACATTAGCTCTACCACTGGCCAAAGTAGTAGTGAAGAGTCACAATCGGATGTAACGTCACAAACTAAGTTCGATGAAATATATTCGAGAGCCAAATCTGACTGGAAATTTGGAGGCATGAATTCATTTGACTCGTGTAGTTCCTACTGTGGTAAAGAGTCTACTTCAGAAATAGTACCTCGTGATCAAATTCAACCATTTCAACCCCCAAAACAAAGTGACTGTAACGACGAAGTCTCAAATTCTTGCCCGATTGAAAATCCAACGCCAGCAGTCCACCCAATTGCCACACCATCAAAAAATGAGGAATGGGAAGAGGAACCACAGCCGAGAGTGCAAGAGAAATGTTTTCAACCACAATACATTGGCAACACAATCAATTTATTTAGCCCATCAATTAATCATCGAGAGAGCACCGAAGAAAAAAAGCGAGTTACATTTGTAGATGGAACTCCCGTTCGATGGGATGATAGCTCAAAAATATCTTCCCAAACATTGAATGCAGACGATCTTTTTTCCTTATTATGATAAACGTTTCTTCTTAGATAAAACTCTCTACTTACAAACATAATCAAATCATAGTGTTACTAACAAATTGGACTGATCAAAGATCAAACTGATCTGTTTTTTTCTCCTCATAACCACATTCGAGGGACAACCATATGGTGTCTTTTTTGCCCGAACTCTATGTTACTCCATACAAATACCCGAAGCCAAATAGAAAAATATGATAAAAGTGTTTTACTGAATGCTATCTAATTACAAGTCATTTTGCAAACACTATTTTATACTTGATATTGTAAACAATGCAGTTCAACATTAATCGTCAATGCCAATAAACGCAATCATCTTATGCAGCACGGGAAGTTCTTTGGTTAGGCCCTGAGTTACTAACATCGCCCACTGTTGCTATGGCCGTTCTTGATTCTTTCTTGCCTTCAAAATTTGTAGGAACGATCGTAGTATATGAAAAAGATTCTAATACTTGTCCCCTTCTAGAACCACGTCTTCCTCGATTATTTTGTGAATCTCCAGTTGGAGAACCTCCAAGAGAAGAACTCACAGCAGAAGAACTTGCAGTCGAAGAACTTCCAGTCGACGAACTCTTCATTGGTCTTGATAACTGTGCAAAGTCCTCATTATCCAAGTCCATGTCATCATCTTCGTCCGATTCTGTATAAACCTTTCTTTTGCAGTCTGATATAGTGAGGCTATCAAAAATACCCCGTCCGAGATACAGAGTTTCCAGAAAATCGGGAAGTTCTTCCAGAGCATCCCCTCCAGTTTCATCTATGTTGTCCAAAGCTTCGATCAAGCGGTTGATTTCTTCCGAGGAAGATTGCCGTCGGTCCTCGTCATTTCGTAAGTTTTGACCACCGTTTAAATTTGCGGAGTTGGCACGTGTATTGTCCATTTTTGATCTCTGTTCTGAATAGAAAAAAAATGTTTTCTGGTCGCATGAAAATTTTGTAACGCTCTTTCTAAGTTAGGCTTTTTTGTATCCTTGAAAGATTCTTGGCTTGGGCTTCGTTGGTTCAGAATTATGTATGCTGCGACTGGGCTACTATAAAAACATTTAATGACAGGTAGTAGGAGCAAAATGAAATAATCAATGGTGATTGTACTTGAAACAAAACAAAAGTGGGCTTTTGGGCAACGTCCTCTCTCGTTTTGTTGTGCGATGTTGATGCCAGTTGATTGATTCTGTTTGTAGATTTAGAAGATGAGGCTGCGCTTCTCGTCTTTGACATGGTTGTGCTACTTGCTGCCATACTGCGTGAGCTGGATGATCATGATTCGTGTAGATTCGTGTCATTGGAAAGATTTTCTCAATGATGTTGTACTCAAAGTAGTAGTGTATCGTAACCACAGATGGAAGATGGAACCAGAATGCCACATGCCACGAACATCGACGAAAACGGCATTATGTTGTATGGTAATCAATAATATTAGATAGTAGTAAGTAGTAGTAGATGGCAGCGTGGGCGGGGGCTATTACAACGCCGCCTTGCTCTGCGGTCTGCGGGCATCCATGCCGTCATGAATCCCATGTTGAATCCCAGGCAGAAGATGCCAATACAATCCCTCCATCCAATCCACACAAAACAATCAATATGCAGTCCCATGTTTATGTAAGTATGGTACTAGGTTTCATGTTTTAGGGTTCTTGATGAAAAGGAAAAAGGCTGGAAAAAGGCATGAATATTATGAGTGAATTATGGTCATTATGGTAATCCCAGATCAAATAATTGAGTCCCATATCGGCGAAGTATAATATATTGGCGATATTACAACAAAAAAATATGCTGGTGTTATGATTTTTCAATTCCGACTGATTCCGACAACAAACAAATCCCGAATAAAAAGGTTGTTTTTTATCACTCTACCTACCTAGTAACATCATTCCCACTTATTAATTACCATACACAAACATTTTGGAGTTTTGAAAAAGGCTTTGTGATTTATGAATATGAAAACTCTATTAGTAGGATGAATAAATTAAAAACAATAGGAACAATTACTTGATCTAGTTTAACATAATGAAATGCGTTTCTACCAGATTTCTACAGGTGACATTATTATGTACAAACTCCACGTAGACAGAGTTTAATTGAAGTCATTGTGATGCATCCAATGCAAATTAGGGTGCAAACATCTTTATTTTGCCTCCAAAATTTTTAAAATTTTCATAAATAATGCCATAAATAGGATCAAATACTTTGCATAATTGATGATCTATGGTTATCAAATAATTATTGATGTTTTTACCTACTTTAGTTTTAAAAAAATAGATATATTAATCCAAATTAGTAATAATCGAAACCAACCACCCAAAAGAAAGTTTGATGTGCCAAATGACTAGCTGAGTTCAGAAAAATGATCATAATGTGCAACAGATTTCAAGTTTTGACTTGTCAGTCCATCCTGAGAAACCCTGATTGATCAGTCCCACTTGTACAAATGGCAAATAAGTGTTGATGTGTGGAGTTGTGTCCATTTGTCCACCAGAAGTTGTAAGGTGTTATTATTTTGTCCATGCACTCTGTATGTTGCAGCTTGGACTAGAAAATTCAATCTTTAACTACTAAAAAGAGTGCTTATGTTTGAATTTTGATCTCATATTATTGATTCCAGACACTCAATCAATAGATCAATTTTCATTATGAGTGGCTAGATTGAACAAAATACAGGTACTTCAAAGAATGATACAGCAAAGATACAGTAAATCAAGATTTAGAGATCTTAAAGCCCCATTTCAAGTTCATATTAGAATTACTTGATCATTTTTAGACAAAAGTATTCAGTGTAAATTTTCTGTGAATTCTAACTAAAAGATTGTATCCCCTACTTTTACCATGCAGTGTCATTCAACTTTCAATTTCTTGAAAATGAGAAAAAAAGATTATTGGGTTGATTGGAAGACATGTGTTTCAATAATATGATATGATGCAACTCCCACTCATCAATAAAAATGGTAAAAAATATCCTTGGCCATTTGAAAAACATCATTTATGTTGTGTTTCATTTAATTATTTTGTTTGTAAAATTTGATGACTATACCTAAACAATGAAACTTTATTTAGGATGATTGTTTAAGTTAATTTTAAGAAAGAATGTCTAATTACGACAAAAAAGATACAACTCAATTTGGTATAGACAATATAAAATCTTTTTAATGAGAAAGAAAAATCAAAATTACAACACACACTGTTACATATGTAAAAACTACCCTGAGGGAAAAGTATTATGAGATTTTATATAATTTCCTTACAAAGTTCGCAACAAGTTGAATATATTTATTAACTATAGTGTCATTATTTTAAACAATTTTTGATATTTTGAACTGAGCTCAAACAACTTTATAGCTAACAAATTCAAGATTTGATTGTTGCAATAAATAAAATGCATTCAAGTCAGATTGTAATATTTGATTTCAATTTATTTTGTTCATTTCAAACATTACTTCAAAATTTAATTAATTTTTTCCATTTTTGAGGTAGCTTTGATCTTTATATTCCTTTCTTGGTGCTTAATGCCTCAGTAGCAGTTTTTATTTATTGGATGAATTCATGAATAGATTTCAATATTAGAAAATAAAAGTTTATCAATGTTTCCTATGTCTTTGAATTACCATTCCAAAATCATATTCATATTTATATTTTCTGGTTTGTATTTTTAATAAGATTAGCAAAATCATGAACAGTTTTTGACAAGTCATAGCTGTAAGATATTGAGAAACAGAGAAGGGCAAATTTGCAGTTTTGAATTTTTGAGAAGAAACAACATAAAAATGTACTAGATTGTGCATTAGTTGCATTCATGTCATTTGGACAATATGTTTCCATATTTATTATTTTATAACTTGTTAGAAATCCAGAAAGTAATGTTTTCTAGGTGGAAACCACAATTTTTTGCACTACTTTAGTGAGAGGAGTATCTAAAACACATTTCATTAATTCAAAAAGATCTGACCCTTCATTTTATCCAAAATTGGAGTGAGAAAAAATATTTTTGGGGTCTTATGATGAAAGATGCATGTGACAAATCCTACTTTTGTGCGTGAATATTAATATGCTAACTCTTCAACAATGATTCATGCCTAGGTAATATTTTACTAGAAGTATATAGAAAATCATTTGATGCTGGATTTCAAAAACTTAGTGTAAAGTAAGGTGTTAAATGTTGACTGATCAGCATTCATCTGGTAAAGGGATATGTTTGAACACAAATTTTGAGAGATAGAATAATTTTAAGCATATCGTGAAACCATCTCATTTGGAATTTTTGATGAGATCTCTATTTCTAAAAGATGCTATCACCTGTTCAAAAATGATAAACTAATACCTTATGCATCTCAACATCAAAAATTGAGATGGTCGTTACAAATTAATTTCTGTTTATAATTACTTTCAGAATATGTTGAAGATGACAATTTAAATATTTGTATTGTTTCATGGAAGTAGTTTGAAAAAATTGAATATGTGAGCAAGTTTTACAGCCTTTCCACACTATATAGAGTCATAATAAATAAATCAGGATTTCTTCAATGCTTTGAAAATTATCTAAATTAATCTCTTCAAATTTTAGATATACCTGTGTAAAAGATTCTTGGATATATTCAGTTTTTCCATATTGAACATTTGAGAAACAATGATTGGATCCAGCAGTATTTGGATCCAGGGATCCAGATCCAGATATTTTCAAAAAAATAAGATGAACTTGAAAAAAATAGCATGACCTGTGATCTGATGGTGTTGACACCCTCCCTAATGGTATTATTGTACTCCTATGAGTACAATACAGTATTGTAGGAGTATCTACATCATAATTACTTGTATGTACCTAGTATTTAAATAGGGGTAAGGAGTAGAAAGTATAATTAATAGTAATCAGAAACAGACTAACATAACAAGCAGCGACTGAGAACCAACACCAATGGCCAAAAAGAATGGGTACAATGTATCAACAATTGAATGGGCATGTTTGTTCAGTTGATTGTCAAGACACTGTTGATATCGGCACAAATGATTACCTAGGAAATTGAATGAGCCACAATGGGCTCATTTGATTTCCATCGTAATTGTTTGTACTGAGATCCACATTGTCTCAACAATCAACAGAACTAATGCACCCATTCAATTGTCAACAAAAAATGGCAACATCGTTGCCCACCATGACAATCAAATGAGCTCTGTTTGTTGAGTTTCATTGGCAATGTGGATCTTGATCCAAAAAATTGCCATTGCAAATGGATGAGTAATGGGGGCACATTTGATCACTATGGAAATACTGCAATGGTATTGTGACGTGTTAGACCACCACCATGCCACAGCCAAGTCAACCAGATCCAGGAAAAATAATCAAATTAGAAAATAATTACTACTCACCTTATTTACTGTCACCATCATCTTCGTTTTTATCATTGTTGAGTATCATGTATTGTGCACACATTGTTGTCCAAGTTCACATTTTTTCAGCACTACTTCATGTAATAGAGTGAAAAAATGGATCCAATATCTAGTAGTTGTGTGTAGATGTTTTTCACCATTGCCATTTTAAAAATGTTGTTTAAAACTGGTTTAAATCACATGTACTTACAGTTTATGCATGGGTTGAGAGGCAAGAGCATAGGTGAGCATGCTAACCAAAAAATCTGGATCTGGATCCCTGGATCCAAATTTAATTGGATCCAAATATAATTTACCAAACATTTAACCAAAAGAAGGTCCTGAAATTCCATATAAAAGGTTAGTGTAAATGTCCAAAATCAAGTTCAAACAACTATGATCACAGAGAAATTTGAAAAACTGTTTCTAAAATCTTATTCCAACCTTGCAGCAAACTGAGTTGTATCCAATGCATTCATTGATTTTTGAAAGTAATATCATGGAATGATAAAAAATAAAATTAAAAAAGTATTTTGTGAAGATACATTCAACTCTTAAATCTTGCCTTTTACTTCATAAATTTTGATTGATTAGAGAATATATGTAAACAAATATTCAAACTGGACTTTAAAAGCTGAATTAGAAATTAAAACAAACATTATTTGATATATTGCTTAACTAAGATATCATATTCATTTTGAGTTGAATTTTGAAGAATTTGTTATTTGTTCAAAGTGATTGTTCCACATGTTACATAATCATTTGATGGAATAAAACCAGAATTGATTGTTCAGTTAAGAAATTGAAATTTTCTGTCTGTGTTATATTTTATTATATTCTTGAATAATTTTATTTTGATTTTTTTATCTCATAACTTTTCTTAAGTTTTGACAATACATTTGTAAATGTAGCTTTAATGGATACATGGAAGAAGCACAAAAGACTTTTCATAGTGTTTGGTTGTTTCATGTCTGACTAGAGAAAACTTTGATACCCATGTTAAACAACAACACTTTTGTCTCTAAAAAACATTGTCATTCTTGTCATTATTGTTTTTTTTAATTTTGACTCAAACTTTTGAGTGTAAGAAGCAACAAATCATAGTCATTGTGTAAAATTTGGTGTTATGTTTTCAATACTTCCTAATGATAATAACATCTCAAAGACTTCATGTAGTACAGTCATTGGAGTTCATTTTGAGTGCTATGAATGTATTGATAAAATAAAGTCTATTGGCTACTGAGCTCCCATGATATTTGTAAATATGAGCTTTCAACCAAAGGATACCCTCGTGGTGTTAGTGTAAATGTTTCGTGAAAGGGTCTTGCATCTAAAATGCATTTCTTCAAATAATTAATAATACTTGAATGTCTTTAGAACTAGATTCTTTTTTTTTTAAAGTGAACATAATTCATTACTTTCTTGGAACATTCCATAATTCGTTAAATAATTACTACTATTTGCCAACTACCTCTCCTCTAGATAGTTTGATTGGAAACACGAATGAATGATGAAGAATTATGTTGTCAATCTCCGAAATTCTTCTCTGTTCGAGTTGTGACTAATCGTCTTGTGACATTGACATGTTGTATATTGTATTCAATAAACCTTTCTGATTTGATGAAGTATTACGTCAGTCATTTGTAAAAAAATCAAAAATAATGAAAAACAAATGTACCTAATATTTTTGTTGATAAATTCAAACAAAATATCAAATATATTATATATATAAAAGGTACTTGTGAAATGCGACCTTCGTTATTCAAGCTGTTCGTGAATAAAAATCAAGAAGCAACAAACTGCAGAGCAAACGTATGACTTACTAAAAATTGGCGATTTATCGAAATCTGATCAAAATTCAATGAAAAAATCTCGAGCAAGTTTTTGGAAAAATTAAACTCTAAAGCATTTGTGCAAAAACGGAACTGAAACAGAGATTAAAACAACTAAAAAAATCAATGACAGGCTACAAGCTAAGTACAAGGGACTACCATTTTTAGAAGAATTTAGTTCTATTAGAATTTTGCAGCCTTGTGTTCAATTGTGGCACTCTTGAATTACCATGGATTTTCAAACAAATTTCACAAACCATTAAAAAAAATCCTATTTATCCTGCAGCTGTGTTTGACACATTGTGTTCAAACCTAAACATGTCAAATTCTCCCATCCAAAATCAGGGTGATGCTGAATCTTCCCTCAACTCAGGCATCCACCTATTTGAGATTTCCTTCTGTGTGAAATGATTATGTCAATATATTAATACTTACACTTGTTTTAACATGAATTATTCAAATAAAATTCTAATATTGTATAGTAATGAGCTATATTTATTGGACTAAACAAATTTTCTTCCACAGGTGCAATAGAAAATGAACAGCCTGTTTGATATTTTAAAATAAAAATCATGAAGTTTTATTTTTTCTGTAACCCAATTAGAGCATTAACATAGTAAAAATGATATTTCATAGATGCATTTTATCTTCTAATGAAAATTTCATGTTGTGGCCCATGATCTACAAAACTATGAAAAATGTTTTCAGTGGATCTGGGTGTTTTTGTATATAGTGTAGATCAATTGAATTATAGTTGTTTGTTCATTTATCACTCCATTTTGTGTGATAGTGAAACTTCCATCTATATGTACCAGCAGAGCTATGATACACCTACATTAGTCATATCAAAAATAATCATAGCTACTACAAAGGCCTACTTATGAATATTGTCAGGGAGGGGTAGAAGTAAGGCAAGCAAAGATTGTAAATTATAAAGTGAGCTAATAGTAAATTAATTGCTGAATTAATTTACTTCTAGGTACTTTAGTTTTAAAAAAATAAAGTAAATGCTGGATTTCAAGTTTTACTTGTTACTTTAAAAATATTTTAATTCTAGGGTTACTTTATTTTGATACACTTTGATAGACTTTAGTAGAGAACAAATATTTTGCCTATAGTCTACCACTTTACCTTTCAGGATTTTTATATGCCTCAAACATAAACAGTAAGAAATTAAAAAAATAATATGTGTGAACAAACCCAGAAAAGCTATATAATATGTATGCATACTCTCAGGAAAAAACACTCTTTGACAACCATCATATGTATTATTCCACCTTATTTAGAGCATTCACAGGCAAAAACAAAAACATAGAAATCATAATGTATGGCATACAATGCACTGGCTGTATTACTCTACTTAACTTACTCATACTTTCTAAGTTATCTTCTTAGGTGCTACTTTATGTTGTTCATAGGCTTTGATAGGTGTTGATATGGTCCCACATGACCCACTTTGGTGGAAAATAATAATTAGATGTATCCCCATTCAGCTTGTTGAGATTGTCTTAAAATCTTTCCCATAATTGGTCAGTAATGATTCAACTACAAGGGATCCAATATTTATTTTCCTTTGCTTAATAGAAAAGTAATGATGTTGATATTTTCATTAATTAAATATCCCAATGATTTACTAATGTCTCCATTTTTACTCCACAAAGTTCATTTTTTGCTTAGAAGATGATGATAAAACAGAAATTTTTAAGTACATTTAGTTGATCCCTAGGGAAGGAGAGTGTTGCCACTCTTCCTAAATTGCACTCATTTTTTGCTTAGAAGAAATATACTTAACTTTGCTTACTATGAATTTTATCAAAAATAAAAGTTACTCTCCTTTTTGTTCTTTACAAATATACCAAAATGGCTTTAATGCAAAGACTCAACAAAGTTGGGATATTTTTTTACTTTGCATTGGTGTTAAAGTTATAGTTTTTCATGTGGTTTTAAAATTTAAAGTTCAACTTTAAATGAACCCTGTGTATCATACCATATACATGTAATGTAATGAAAATGGGACCCACATTATCTGTGAAAGAGTTTATGAAATCAGTGCTTTTATTTGATTATTTGGTTGTTGTTGATAGTCAATTCATCCTTGTAAGACTTACTGAATGTTTCTAGGTAAAACAAAGTCAGTTTTAGAGGTAAAGAATGACAAAATGTGAAAGAAAAAATCCAACTAGATATTTGTTGACAGTCTTCATCTTGATAAGGCTCAATATTTCTTGAAAAACAATACTCATTGGAAAATGTTAGGAAGCACAACAAAATAATTGACAAAGAATGAGAAAATAGATGTGGATTTTTATTAAGTTCTACCTTTTGTGTTCTATGATTGCCAATTGTTTGTCAGGTACAAATCTTATTTACACTTTGATAGATTTTATAGCAGAATTTCCAAGTCTTTTGATATGGTACAAAAAATAATTTTTGAAAGATTTAATTTTTAACTTAAAACTTTGAAGTTTTTTCTCTGTTATTAGAACTGTATAATCCATTAACTACATGTTTTAGCTTGTTATCTTTGGCATATTTATTCTTTTAGGATTGAAAAATAAACCATAATCTACAAACAAAAAAGACAAAGTGATGAGTATAAAATGTTAGTCTCAAAAAAGAGTTATAGCTAAAGTATTTTATGTAAAGTATCAGAAATAAAATCATAACAATCTTATAAAAGAACAATCATAAAATAACTTAAGCTACAACAACAAAAGTATTATTTGCTAAACATGTTTATTGTGACACTTTAGTGTATACTTTGACTATGCATATTTTTGTGTATATTTTCTTGCTGTATTGACTCATGACAATTAAAAAAATAATTAGTGCAAAATTTTCAATTTCACTGTATGAATATGTGCCTGGTAGTAAGTCACTAGAAAAATGAATGTATTATATATCCATATGCATGAAAAAAAATGGTAAAAATCTTATGACTATCTTTAGTTTTTAATTTTTCAAATTCATTAGACACAAATGCAACTGCATGTGAATGTTATTGCATTTTAGACAGAACTTTCTTGTTTGGAACTTGTGCAAACCTTCATTCCAAACCAGAAAGGTGTGACTGGAAAACCCTCTCCATTCAACAATGCACTTTCATGCAGTGTCAAAGCTAGGAAAGAAATATTCAAATCATCTAAAACAAAATATAAAAAATCTTTGATAAAATTAGTTAAAATAGACCAACATTGAAGCAGATTTTGACTCATCTAAGAAGTGATTTTATATATTTGACTGTAATTAGCTTTAATTTTTATTGTATAGAAGTTTTTTCTCTCTGAATAACGAATTTATACATCTTGTACATCAACAAACAAATAATTATAACTGACTTCTTCAGTTGAATTGATATTGACATAAAATTAGCTTTAAATAAAATCAATTTTCAAGTTAAAATAATAAAAATAACCTTTGAGTAAAAAGAATCACAGAATTTAATTTGTGAGTTTTTCCTATCTGAATTGACACTTAAAAAACTCATTATCAAATATTGATTGAGAATAGATTACACCAGCCTCCTGCTTCATATTGAATCATTGAAATTTAAATTTGTCCATAGCAATATGGCCATGAAAAATATTTTTTTATTTATAATGCTGTAATTTTGGTAAACTCTTAGACATTCACCATATTAATTGAATTTAGATGTTGAACAATCTTCATTGATTTTTATTCTTATATCCATTTTTTAAAAGAGCAATTGCTTATTTTTAAGCAAAGGTGAGTGTATGGATTCAAAGAAAAATAAAGACATCTCATGGAAAGATATTTTTAAAAATATTAAATTTCAATCAAATTTTTTATGCATTGTACTTTAAATATAGCATTGTTGTTATTTTTTGAAATGATGGAAACTGAGAAATATGTAAAGTTAGAAGTTATATGATGCACATGTTATGTATAACTTTTACTTTGCTTTTATTGCCAAATGAAAAACTTTGTTAAAGATTCAAATACTTTTAGAGTTACATTTTTTTTGCTATTTTCTATCAACCAAATGAAAATATCA
>JALLOT010001461.1:0-14951 GCA_036939595.1 Thalassiosira livingstoniorum | reverse complement strand
CAACACTGACAACCCAAATCAGTCTAAAATTTAAAATCAAAGCTCAAAATCCAGCACCCAGTGCAACACAAAATATCATTTCTCCAACAATGACAACAACATCATCATCACCCCCATCCAGATATTACTGTTTATTGGGGCATGAGGAGTGGATTGGTATGGCAAATGAATTTGCCAAGTCAAAGTCAGAAAGAACAAGGTTCTGGCTGGGCTCCCTCAATTTCCAATCAAGTTCATATGCTAACACAGAGACAGCTCTGGAGATAGCAATGATTCTTTTGCTGCTGTTAATATGCTTGACTCTGAACACTGAACAGTTCATACTAACAATTCCAAAACCAAGCCTTTGGAATTCAAAATTTGAGTGATTACAAGCAACACATCTATTATGAGATAGATGTGGTGAAGAACCATTCCAGTGGAAGCAAAGGGAGCAATGAGAGCAATTGAAGCAATGGGAGCAATGGCAATGAGGGAGTGGGAGGTTGAGACAAGAGCATTGTCAGAGCATGAAGTGTTTTTTTTCTCATTTGTTGGTGATATCTCTTGATTCTCTCAGTTTGGACTAGGAGAGTGACAATGCCAACCATGCCAACCATGGCAACAATGGTAACAATGGCAACAGTGGGGAAGGGGAGGGGAATGGAGATACCAGCTCAGGGAATGGCACTGGTACCAATGGATTGGATGACTATGGATGTCTAAAGCAACTCAACCTCCGACTGGACATTCCTTCCTAGGAGGAACTTCTCTTGCAGGAATTTCACATGTTAGCCTTTGAAGAAGAAACTTTAATTCAAGTCTTTGTCAAATTGTTAGGTTTGTTCTTGTGATGATTGTTATCAAGTGGCTGATAAAGTGCTGATTGTGTAATGATGTCTCAGTTCATGCCTTGCCGATTGCATTGATGGATTCATGATGCAGTATGTTTTTAAGGTATCAATGATTTTGTGCACCTTCTAGCTATTCTGCAAATATTTTGTCTCCATGAAACTAGCTTTGGGGATGATTTGTAACTAGCTAATGGAGTAGGTGATGACATTATCATTTTTCTGGCTGTATTGAAGATCTGCAAAAAATATCAGGAGAATGAATCATGTTCTATTTTCAATTGATTGTTTCAATTTTTTGAAAACTAGTAAATTGGATGATAATTCCCTTAAACTTTAAATTACAGCCTGTGATGCACTTGCAAGTTTAATTTTCTACTGACCTCTAGCAATAATTATGTGATGCATAATATGATTCAGCACAATTTAGGAAGGGGTCACTCCCGCCATCCATAGGGATTAACTGAATGTACTTAAAAATTTCTGTTTTATTATTATTATGTGATGCATATGATTGGAAAAATTTTCAGTGCTGGCAACTAATTTTTGTTGTTGCACTACTGGGTTTTGCAAGATGATATCTTTGTTTTTTGAATATTTCAATTCACTCATGTACTTTACTGTTGCAAGTGAAGCACTAATATGTCATTAAATAATATCAACAACGTGCTTGATTGGGGGTGTAGCTTGCATATGTCTCCTCTTTGTACCATACCATTTGTACAAATCCTGCTTGTCCATGTGTCTTCCAAACTCCAAACAGATTGTACGTTCCATATGGACACACAATCCAATCACAAAAGAATGCTTTGCTTACCCCACTTCCTTCTTGTCTCTCATCCCCCCATGCCTGCCATACCTCCCCCCCAACCATTCCCATTCATCCAAAAAAGCCCGAGTTCAACCCACGCCTGCACAGTGATGAAATAATAGTGCAATTTGTCTAATCCTTCGTACCTCGCAGGGACAGTTCCAGAAAGGGAATTGGATTGCACCCAGAGCTCCCAGCAATTGGTTGATGGGTGTGGAGGGTGTGGCAGGTGGTGATGCACCTGCCCCAATGTTGGGGTGGCTGGGGTTGGGGGGGGGTGATGGCGGTGATGGCGGTGATGGCAATAGCAATGGGCACCATTTCTTTGGATTTCTCATTGGGAAAAATGGAAGATTTGAGTTGCAGGTATGGTGGGTGGTCATGCCAGCCCAGAGCGTCCAGTGAGGGGGCTCCACAAAAACTTCCAAAAGAACTTTTAACTAAATAATTTTTGGCATATAGTAATCTTCAGAAAATACTCCCCTGACACCAAAAAAAATTTCTTTGGCCCCATTTTGCTCACCTCACTGGATGATCATCTTCTGTTCAACAGTACCTACAGTGTGCTTAAGGTAGGTACTTAAGTAGATAGTAGGTACATAAGCACTTAAAGGAAGTAAGTATTCAACGGATTTCGAATATTAGGTGTCTTAGATTTTGTTTAAGCCAACTGGGCCCATTCATTCTTCACTCCTTGGTTAAAATATTAAATACTCCTACATATATAGTTGTATGAAACTTAAAAACCGCCTAAAAAGTAGACAAGGTCCTTAAGGTGGGAACTAGTACCAATTACAATAAGTTCACCCAAGTAAGACGTATATATTGTAGTAAATACTCAAAATTGCCATATATATCGATATTGAACGAAACAGCCTCCTTTAAACATAAAACCCTACCTAAAATAAAAAAATTATGATAAATTTATGATTAAATATTACAGCCATTTTCCTTCTTATTAGCCACATTACTGACCGACTATCAGTTACGAGATAATAATGATGCATAAGTAGTAGGAGTACATGACGACATAATATATTATTATGTACAACATACGTACTTACCTACTACATACTACTCTAGAGAGCGAGCCAGATGGGCACAATAATAATAAACTCGCTACTAACATTGATAAGTAAGACTGGTCTGATCCAAACTGTCACTGAATTGTGTAACGGATTATATTTGAGCCAAACCCTCAGAGATAGACATCAAAAGACAGAATTGGTGATACCATCATTTGAGAGCAAAATGATTTTTGCAGCAAGTCACAAATTAAAGGTTTACAAAATCTGATAACTATTATTAGTCCCTTAGCTTATTCCCAGCATTATTTTGTGATTTTGAATTGCATTCACACTTGGCTAGTTGAAAATTTAAAGTTTACAAAAATTGTATGAATGACTTTTTTATTGTGGGAGCTGCATCATTGCTCTGAGCTACCTAAAAATATTTTCATTTCTTACTTGCTACTAGAACAAATCTTATTTGAACTATACTGTTGAAATTTGAGGTAGGAGTTTTTGTGAGTGGGAAATTTTGAGTAAGGGGGAGGGGATCTACTAAATTCTACTCCTACAAAGTCATAATTACACAAATTAGACCATTTGTGATTTGTGATAGTATGTGTAGATGTGTATTTTACAACATTTTGGATGCACTTTATTTTTTTGGAATGATGTGCAATCACAAATCCCAAACAAATTTTCATTTAAAAAGACATGAAAAAAAACCAGAAAATAGCATAAAAAAGAATTTCATTCAATGGAATTTGGAGGAGACTTATCTTTGTGTATGTGATCTTGAGTAACTGCTTTATGAATCAAGTGAATATTGAATATTGCATCACAAATGACCAGTAAATCTCCACATCAATAAAATATAGAATGATATTTTTCATGGTAAGTTACTCTCATCTGATCAACACCATAGTACTATCTTTACCTTAGATCATGTCGTGATTTTATTTCAAATGTGAGAACTTTTGTAATTTTTTTGTTGAAGCGAGTACATGTTTAACTACTTTAATGTGAACACTTTTACATGATTTTTTTGGAATTATTGCGAACAGAAATTTCAATTAATTTTTTATTTCTTTGTAAAAAAAATCACTTGATTATCTGATCAAGTGGGCACTTTGGCTAATACCATTAATTTGTTTCTACAATCCTTGTCCAGTTTTGGTCTAGGTTTATTAATAGACCAGAAATGATCTAGATTTATAGAGGCACTCCAGTTTAAAATTGTTTGAGAAATCTACAGATCTAAAAAATATTTTTGAATTTTGGAGCATCAGTAACAAACTTCCTATCTGATTTTCATATCTGAACCTACTAGAGCTTTTTTGCTAATAACACTGCAAATCTAGGCAGTTTACATGGCAATTTTGCTAAAATCAAGATAAATGATTCATGACTTTGGTTACCTCACATCAATGCTAGAGTCTGGTGAAAAGTGCGACTCAGATTATCCTTCTCTTTGAAAATTTTTAAGTGACAGAGGATCCTTAAAAAATGTCACCAGAAAAATCTGTTTTTTCATGATTTTAAGGCAATCCTTGGTCAGAACTGGTCTAGGCTATGGTATTGAAATTTATTTGAGGTTTTCCAGTTCTGGTCTAGGTTAAGTTGAAAAAAGACTATGAGAACAAAAGCTCCAGAAGTGAGTTAGAGCCATTGGTAACCTGTAATCTGACTGTATTTGTGACTATATTTTTAAACTATAATTTGATACACAAGACTTTGTTTTGGAGATTTTAAATCAATTAGGTTAACAAAAATTATATGAACTTTCTAGAAAAAACATTTTCTGTGATATTGATTTGCAAGACTCAATTCAACTTACAGAGGATTGCTGTCTGCTGGGTCAGCCTACCTGATTATCTGAATCCAACCAATTTTAGAGCTACAATGGATTTGAACACATGTTTAGTATTGCTGTGAAGAGTAGATTACAGCTCTAGCATGTGGATTGGCTGATTTTTGATATTCTTGAAGTTTCAATTTTACATAGGAATTAGTATGCTTTCTATGTAGGTCTGGTAGGAAGCTTATGCATCCTCATTCCACAAAATTTCTAGTACATTGACAGTCTACAAAAATTCTGATTGGCTTGCTGCTTGCCACTTGCCTCTTGCCACTCACCCCTGAGAATTGATTGGTCATATGGATGCCACTGGCTGCTGCCCTTCCAATGGGCAATGGGGGTGAACGCAATTGGTCAAAAGGTATGTTGTGCTTCCCTGTTTTCTATGCATTCACCGCAATGAATATGGCTTTCCATCAGTTCACATTTTTCAAGTTTGTGTTGTTTTGAGTTGTATTATTGATGTTTTGCATCATTGATTTTTTGCAACATGTTTTTTATGCTTTGAATGATCATGAGCTTACTGAGATGTTGTTTTTGTCTTCTTTTTCACTTCATGGTGATTGTGGGAGCTTTATATTTTGACGTGTAGGCATCACATTCAGAAATGGTGCTGTTGTAAGCTTTCAATATTATTGCTCTTTCATCCTTGCTAACTTACAAACTCACTCCCAGATCTCTGTGCACAATTTTGAAGGAAAGCCGTGTGGCAGAACCTTGCAGTAGTCAGACAGTGAAAGAGATGTTGTAAGTTTGTGTGTCTTTTTTGTTCTAGACTGCTTTCTGGTTTGTTTTTTTTTCACAAAAAGGTTTTTGATTTATTTTAAATCTGTAGATTTACTTGTCCCCCAAAACACTGATCCTGCATTGGCCGTTCCATGGTAAACTTGATCATGGAAGGGGTGATCAAGATTTTTGCTGCTTCTGTGAGAGGAACAGCAGCTGAATCAGCCACAGCTTTCATCTTAATCATTTTCTTTCACCTCTTGCATCTTCATATTTGAGGGTCTGCTGGCATTGTTCAATGAGGTGAAAATCTTTTAGTTTGATTGGGCACTGATCAGACTTTGTCAAATTGACATCACATCTTGTTCACTGTCTGCAGAAATGTTGACATCATCTTGTTCTCCATCTGCTGAAATGATTGCCATCATCTCTTTTGCCGTTTGCAGAAAAGATTAAAGTTTCCACCCCATCAGGCTTTGTTGTTGCTTTTACTGGCCTGGTCACTATTACCCAACAATCAGTTTGTGGCCTGCTACCAACCAATGCAAAAACAAAATAGATGTGCCATGTGGTGAATAGTGATAGGTTTATTTATTTTGTTAACAATGATCTCATAATCACATAGCTTTTAATTTTATGTAACAAAATTATTATTCAACTCCATATTATTGGCTTTTGTTAGTGCTGCCAAGCAAAAAAGTACAGTAGATACCATAAGTACTTTATGTTGCAAACACATTCAAATATTGATCTGTTGAAAGTCACATATTCAGCTAATCCACATGTCATTTCCTTTTTCAGCATGACAAGATAATCATTTTGAATATGAACACTGTACAATTATTGTTAATATTGGCAGGATTCAGAAAAATGGCCTTTTTGGGGGAGACTGACCCAGCAGACAGCAGAATAAAGTATTAACGTTTGTATTAAACTCTATTCTACATAAAAATTATTTATGCTGCCTAAAGTTTGGCAAATATATACACTCTAAGAAAATCCACACATTCAATAATAGGAGATAAATTCTGTTCCCATTGTTGAGCATATATTTTTTTCCTGGCTGCACAAAATGTCTTCTCTGCACTTCTCTGTTTGATACAGTATGAAATTACAGTCACAAATACAGTCAAAATTAGAGGTTGATGACAGCTCTTAATGTTAGCACAATTTCAAAATGGTCTTGGAAGTGTGAGCATGCAAAAAAACAAAGTGTAAGTAGTCACATGATTATTTTTTTAAGGTGAACGTTGTACAGGACCCCTGACATAGTATGTACTTAGAAATGGTACATGGCGTGTCAGTTATTTTTTCTTGTTAAAGTATGCAATATTTTAACTATTGTAAAAGCTTTTTGGAGTTCACTGCATTGCACCTAGTGCCACCAAAATCATATTCAAATTACCCTGAGTAAGAATTTCTTGGACACTGCTAGAAATGAGTGATAATAGCTAAATTTATTGCCAAATTTGTGATTTTTAATCAAGATAGGACTTAGAGGGTCCAAATTTTTTAACATAAGAAGTTGAGTTATGTTCCATGGTAGCTCTATGCAATGTCTGCCACCAAAATATTTTTGAGATTAACAGAGATTATGTCTTTTTGGACGTCAACATGTCAGGGGTCCTGGTGGTAGTTACACTGATTGTGTGTTGAGGTACTTACAGACTTTAGAGACAACAAACAGACAACACAACATCTTGCCATGATAACACCAAATATTTTTTGCAATTTTTTCCTGTTTTGTCCCATTCAATCAGTCACTGTTAAAGATGGCATTATGAAAAAGGGCAAAAGATTTGCAATTTTCATTCAAAAATCGCGAAATAATCAAATTTGGGGGTCTAAGTCTAAGTCAATAGGGGACAGTTTTGATCAGACCAGTCTCTGATAATAATAAGTACGGTAGGTATTTTACCATCATACGCTACGTAACAGATAGATAAATAATAATAACCCATTGACCACAACGACCGTGGGCAAATTTCGGCAAGATTTTCAATCAAGGAGGATCTCTTCTTGTCATCGTTATTGTAAAGGTTAACTCCACTTTCGGGCACTGGGTATTCTACAATGGGTTGCGGTAGCTCAACACCGGAAGTGGCTGCCCCACCCCCGTCTGGCGGAGGTGGTGGAGGTGGCGGTGGTGCCTCCGCTCCTGCAGGAGGGGGTGCTGCTGCCCCTGAGACAGCAGGGTCACGTAATATTGAACAGGACCTAGAGCGCGCCAAACAGGAAGAGGAGGGCAAGATTAAAATGCTTCTATTGGGTGCGGGGGAATCCGGGAAATCGACAATTTTCAAGCAGATGCGTTTGCTGTATGGGACGGAACGATCAGACGATGATTTGAGAATGTTTGGCGTGGTCGCCCGTTCGAATATTGTAGTGGCAGTTCGTAAGCTCTGCACTCACTTGCGCAATCTCGGGTTGGAAGAGGAGTTGGACCGTGAGTCGAAAGAAAATGAGGATTTGGAGGAAGGGGATCACGCGGGCATGAATTGTAGACAAGCGTACGACGAGCTGATGGCGTATTTGGTAGATCATACTGCAACTGCTCCGGCACAAGATGTGACAGAGAATGGGGACGGAAAAAAGGATTGGGTCGGCCAAAGCCCTAGGGCGGGTTTGGCAGCGAATAATGATGCTAAACAATTTCTCGTCCACCATGAGGCGATTCGAATTCTGTGGCAGGTAAGTTAAGCTCAGATGTGCTTTAGTCGCGTGTTTAGATTTTCTGTTGGGGAATATGAATGGTTCCCCTGATGAAGTCCCCCAATTGGTTTCCTCAAGTTCTCGTGCTTTTGTACTCTGGATAACTTCTTAGTCAAACACAATGAAGCAAGTGTGGTCAAAGCGTAACGCAGTAAATATTGTTGACTCCCACAAAGAATATCTTAATGACATTTCTCGCATAGCCTCCCCTGACTACAAACCCACCACTCAAGACGTTTTGATTGCCCGTGTGCGAACCACACAAGTCGTCATGGAGCGATACCGTATTGATGGCATCGACTTTGAAATGTACGACGTTGGAGGCCAAAGGTCTGAAAGACGAAAATGGATTGACTGCTTCGATCAAGTTAATGCTGTTATCTTCGTTGCGGCCCTTTCAGAGTATGATCAAACTCTTGCAGAGGCCAAGAGAACAAACAGAATGGTGGAAGCATTAGAACTTTTCCGATCAGTGTGCAATAACCGGGCATTTTCAAATACATCAATCATGCTTTTCTTGAATAAGAAGGATATCTTCGCAGAAAAAATCCTCTATAGTGACATTGCAGCTCAAAGACCGTTCTGTGATTATGCAGGTCCAACACAGTCTTTTGATCACGGGGTCATGTACTTCATGCAGAAGTTCAAAGATTGCTTGATTGATGATGATTTTAACGATTCATTTATTCATGTGACTTGTGCAACAGATACCAACAACAGTACGTTTTTTGTCCGTTCGAAGATCACTTATTTCGAACCGCATGTTTTACTTATTATTTTTTGTGTTTTTTTCTTTGCAGTGGAATTCGTGTTAGACTCGACTCGAACAATTATTATGACGGATGTAAGTCCTTTCACAGTATTTGCATGTATTATCAATGATTTAATTCTAAACTTGTGATTGCTCCTTTGTTTTTTTTTGCTTTAGAACCTGAAACGGTCTGGTTTCCTCGGGGCAGATTAAATTGTGTTATGTGCATGTGGATTCAAATCCAGCCCTTATAGGTCGAGAGCTATTGATTGGCTAACCCCTTTGATGAGATGTTTGAAGAACTCGGTAACACATAGTTATTTTGAGTGTTTCATGAGTTTGCTGGTTTTTGATGCTAGAATGCAGTTTATGTTCCAACTCGCATCTCGTGTGGTTAGTTGCTGGCATATGTTGTTTGCAGAGCTAGGGGGGCTTGTACTTATATAGGTGGCCGTAACCCTGAGACATGTCTACCTATCAACAATAGAACACACTGTGGGTAATGATATGAAATTTTCTTTGTATGGTACTGTAATGTGGTATCTAGATTTTGATGAAAAGTAGTACTATCTGTTTTTTTTGCTGCAAGCTCTATTACATACCGTCAATATTGGTGAAAACGAGCGCTGTCAGCAAAAACGAACCTCAACAGGTAATTTTGTCTTAATACGAGCATGGGGAAAAATCAAATACGAGCCTGGATTGTTCTTGCGTTTTTAAAAACTATTCACTCAAAAGTTAGTAGCGTTAGGGTTAGGGTGGTCTATCAACTAGTCACTCAAAAAAGGTGGTGTTTTCTCTTCGTATTTGGAAAACAAGCTTGAATTTTATTGAAAAGGTGAAATGAGCCATAAAAGAATATACTTGCTACAAACAGACCCATCAAAATTGTCAGAAACAAGCCTGGCTTGTTTTTACCAATAATGACAGTACTTTCATTTCAAAACACCTCATGTTTGGAAAACATGCGACTCAGGTTAAATATATTTTTATTAGGTACAATTGCTCCCTATGATACTGTAAGTAATTAGAGCCATTTGTAGTAGGCATCAATAATAATTACTGATACTGATAGTCGCTCTATTTAAAGTAAAGTAGATATTCTTCTACATACTCTAGATTTCCACCCAGAGCCTACCAAGAGTAGAATGAAGCTATGCCAAAGTAAAGCTTTGATATCATCATCTCCCTCCCTTCTGCACAATGTCACATAGCCAAATGTAACAAGACACAGCCATCAAGCTACCACTACCCCAAGACCAAGGTCTATCTTGTCATGCCTGAACCTCTTTGGTGATGGAGATTGCCCCTTATCATGGTGTCTGCAATTTCCAAAAGGCAACCCAAGCAGGGAATGTGCCATGCAAACTGCATTCAAACAAAGAGTATTGGACAACACACCCACTGAACCACAATGCAGTCACATCAACAGAGCTGTATCCGATCAAGGGGCATGGAAGAACACACCTGCTGAACCACAACACAGATATATGGCTCCAACAAGGCATGTGGCAGAATAGTACATGTCAGCATGAATCATAGCCAATGTAATTAATGTTAATGTGATACTCATGAGTTTCAAATGGCAAGAGAATCAATTTCTACAGGTTTTCTTGAATGTTTTCTAATTAAAACTCAATGAAGAGGCACATTGATGGAAAAGTATACATAGCATTCAAGTCTTAACAGTGTTAAGAATGAAATGAGTGACTTAATTTTTAATTTTAATTTTTAAATGATAGATGGAAAAATCAAAACCCCATTGATTCTTGGTATTCTTCTTTGGCTTGTCTCTGGTACAAACAACTGGCATAGACTTAAATTAAAAGAATACAACAATAGAAGTGAACAAACAAGTAGACACACAACAATAGGGTAGAATAATAGTACCTCTAGTAAAGTAAGGTATGGGAATGAGTAATATTTGGGTGTTGTGGTGGAAGACTGGTATTAGTAAATTTATTAGATGAGTTGTGTTTGGATAGGTTTGGATAGTAGTAGTTGAAGATATGAAAGTAAATAGGTGCATGATAAAAAAAAGAACAGTAAATTTGGGATTGATTTTATGTGTTATGTTGAAAATTATACTCAAATGAGGATAGCAACTGAAACAAACTGACTGGTATAATTCATCATAAATGAGAGTGTTGACTGTATGATCACAAAGTTATTTAAAATATGCAAGAGTTAACTTCAGTAAATAATAGTTTAGCTTAGTATGATATTAGTGAAATTTCTGCTGTTGCAATTGCTTCAGCCATACATTGGTAGAGTATTATTTTGACAGCTTCTGTCATTGATAAATAAATATTGTTTAAATTTCAGTTGATGAGACTCATGCAAAAATAATGTTCTGAAATAATTTTTATCATTTTTGTTTGCTAATGAAAATAGGCCATGGTCATCCAAAACCCATGAGCTCTAAGCCTATCCTATTCAGAGCAGAAAATATTATCAAAATATTGGCAGTTCAAATGTTTTCATTCAGCTATTATGGTACTTTTCGTGTTGACCAGCATATTGCAGGCATTGTATGGTATTGCAAAAGATGATAACACAGAAATGCAAAGAATGCATGCATACATCAGAAGAAATGCCACACTTAGTAACTAATCCTATATACAAATATTGTTTTTGTATGCATGCTTTTATTGTCATCAACCACCAACCTTGGTCTTCGACTTCTCTGATCTCCCAACTGAACTAGTCCTAGGTATTTTTGAACAGGGGGTAAAATAATGTTTTGGGTGGGCACCTGCCCTCATGTGCAGATGCAGACAGTACTTCATCAGTAAAAATGTTTTTGTGTACATAGGAAATGGAATTCTGCTAAAAATAGAAATATTGTGGGCACTGTCCACTGCCCCATAATTGAAAAAGCTAAATCTGGTTCTGTTGAAATTCTGGCAGGACTACCATACTGTTGTTCACTAACAATGAAGCTTGAATTGAAGTACCATCCCATGACCAAACAGAGTTAGCAAGCTAATGCCAAAAATATTAAAACAGCTTCTACTTCTCCATTACTGTCACTTATCACTGTTAAAAAGAGCAGAAAAACAGATTTTTTACAATTTTTTTACAAATTTGACCACTGGAAGGGCATGCCTTAAATATGATAGTTTTTTTTTCATGATACACATAATCAATTAATATGCCTCTGTCATTACTGAGTTTTTATATGTATGCACACAGCATTGCAGTGCATAATGATAATAAAATCAATGCATTGTGGTTAAGAAGCTGTTACTGGTATTTTTAAAGTTGGTACATTTAATGGACTTTTGTCTTGAATACTTAAATGATGTGTGTAAAAATCATCTGATGGTACTCAAAGAAGTCTATGAATGAAATCATATTTATTATTTTTGTTAGGTAATGAACATGTTGTAGCAGTTAAAAAAAATAAGCAAGAAAGACTATTATTCCAAAATGATCATTGTTAGAGATTGAAAATTTATTTTTTAAGTTTAAAAAGTCCAATGACCAAATTGTGTGCTTTAGAGTATAATGTTTTATTCATTGAATTGACTTCACTAACTATGTTTTTGAGACTGTATGAGATTTTTGATTTTGTATTAACAGTTGTTATGAAATCAATTAGACTTCCCATTTTCAACACTCACAATACTGATTTTCTATAGATTTTTTGTGGAGATCTATGATTCATCTTACTTTTACATACAAAATTACTTTTTATGACAAAGTCAGAGAGACCAGAAGCAAATTTTTGTGCATTGTTTGCTCTATAAACCAATGTTAACTATCAAATTCATAGCAGTAAAAATCCTATCATGAAATTCATAATACATCAACAAGCACAAAAAATACAGAAAATCAGGAAGTTCAAGAAAAGTTAAAAAGAAGGGTCCCATGTGCAAGCACATGGGACCCAATTTGTTCTTTGTTACAAAGGCATAGTCTTTGGTTTAGGATAAATATTTCATACTAAAACAATCATCTTATTGCTTGTATCTTCTAGATTTTCTCTGCCTTGGAAGTATTTACAATACAGGCATGCACCCACAATTTCTATGAGGTCAAATTCACAATGGGATTGACATTCATGATATATGTAATATGTTTATTCTTTCTCTTGTAAGGTCTTTTCAAATGAAATAATTCAAACATCAAAGACTTGAACCTGTCAATAATCTATTAGTTCTCTTATTTTTCATTCTATTTGGGTCCAGTTGATTTGGTCCAATATTTAGAATAGAATATCCACAACTGAAGTGTTTCAAATAGTGATACTAGAATTAGAGCTTTAAAATAGATAATACCTTAGCATTCTGTGTAAGATTTCTCACATACTTGATGAAACAAAAATTGAAACATGATGTCCAATTGATTGTGTGGTGGTTTTATGGCTCAAATATAAGTATTAAATATCATACAAAGGATCATCTCACAACAGTAGTGTTTTTGACAGAACAAATAATATTTGGGAAAATAAATATGAGTTCAACTCTCAAATTCATCAAAAGAGTTTTTAATCCTATTTTTTTCAATTGATTTATGTGTCTTATGTTGGAAAGTTCTCATTAGGTCAAATGTGAGATAGAACCATTGTTACTGGTTAATGTCAAATACATAAGCTTCTGCCAACCACTAAATTGGTGCATAAAATATTGCATTCAACCCTAGCCAACACTTATGTTAGTTATGAACTGAAACATACCAAGGTGGTTATCTAATTCTAAAAACTATTCTTTATGAAAGATGCAATATTTTACAGCTGCCAAGAGCCAAGACCCAAAAATGCTTTTTTCAATATTTCTATTGATACAAGAGCATCAATCATCACCTTTCTTTCATATTGACAAATGACAAAGTAACAAGTGAATTTGAATTAGACTTACATGTGAACGTTTGTATCTATTGAAATAAAATGATTGATAAGGAAGAAGTTGTACAGAATGATGGTTTCAATCATATAAATGCCTATTAAAATGAGTAGTAAATAGGGGTTGTAGTTAAATGTTGTTACAACACTCACTGTTATTGTTTCACAATGTGACATGATATCATTTAACATTGTAGTTTTTTGTAGGAACATAATTATGATGATTTATCAAACAAGATTGCAACTGGAATAATGCCCTCTGCACACGAGTGACATGACTGGGCATGTACCCGATGAGATCCTTTCTCTTCCAATGCGGTTGTTTTTGCAAGATATATGAAACTAAAAGTAGGCCAAGAATGTGTGCACAAAATAGATTGCCTGCCACTCAAGAGCAACAAGAAAATGGTGCTTTTACGTATTGATCTTTTTTATTGATGACCAAAAATACTGAATACACCTTACTTCTCATTGACGCTAACACTTCGCACCATATTACCAAATGTCAATGCTGGGACTTCCGGATAGCTCAATTGTTTTTGCTGGCATACACTTCAAAGATTTGAAAAAATTATGCCCACTTTTTACCCATTGCACTGCCCTCAATCTAACACCATTGTGCGTTCCAAAAATTTTCAGAATGTATTTGTTCAAAAATATGGCACCACAGAGCACTTTCACCGCCCTTTCTGAGTTCCAATTCGCCTCACCGACTGCTGGCACTAACACCTCCAACCCTGTGTATTTTGAAGATCAAGGAAGTAGAGCATCGGCCTCCTCTTGGGTGTAAACAGGAAGGTCCACGAGTTTCATCATTTGCTTTGCAGTCTTCAAAATATCATGTCACGCATGCAGTTGATATCCCCGCAGTGACATCCATCTCGTCACATCTTGTAACAGTGTGTACTTGATCGGACATCCCTCGAAGTCAAGATATGCACCGTACGGCATAATGTTGCCATTCGAACTGATTGGTGGCTTAATCACAGCATCATCAAACCAAACTCCATCTCCCACCATGTATTGGCCAGAAGCCATATCCAATAATGATGGCTTCTTTTCAGTTGGTTGGTGCGTTGAGTAAATATCTGCCAATGGATTAAATTGAAGAAGAAACTCCCACTCCGTAGAGTCAAAGGATGAACTATCCATTGCCACGATGCTCCCTGTCATTTTGTATTTTATTCTTTTAGTAGAGTTGTTGTCATGCACAAATTCAAAAACTGGAGCCAGACGAAAAAAATTCTGAAGGTGTTTGTGTGCCTCCATAAATGATGGGTATATTTGTGTCAATTGCAAAACAAGCGCAATGAAGTTACTTCCAACTGCCGCATCAAGATTGCCAAATGTTTTTTCACCACATCCGTCAATTCCTTTGAAATAATCACAGCCAAGGACAACAGCTTGAAG
>JALLOT010001460.1:1850-14958 GCA_036939595.1 Thalassiosira livingstoniorum | reverse complement strand
AAGTAAGAAAAGATATTTTACACGTAGTAGCGATACAAAGAGTTTGCATTCAAACGAAATATAAATTAGGGTTAACTCGAATTTTTGAGAAAATTCCCAGGGTCCCTGGAGGCCATGAAAAAATAATGCGAAATATTGTAGTACTACCATGGCTTACCGTGGACTACGACTATGCATGGTACCATAAGTAGTACGGACGAGGCAACGTACCTACCATTGGCCAGGATTTTTGTTTTTTTTTGTTGAAGTGACAGTGAAGTGATAAGTATTAGGAGTAATAGCTGAATTGCATCATGCATCAATTTGGATGATGCATGCCGCATGCCTCAATCTCTTAACATTTGGTCGCGTTTCTATACAGGATACAGGATGAATAATTAATTGGGACGATCCAATCAGCAGGTGACAGTTGGTGGGTGGGAGGTGGGAGGTGGGAGGTGAGAACAAGCAAGTTGGTGGTGTTTGTATTATTTGCAGTATTTTCTAAGTATTTTCTGCTACTATTTTCCTCTTTTTTTCTGAATCAATCCTTTGTGCTGCGCAGGTGCTGCGTTGTTTCTTTTTGCGTTGATCGTGTGCTGGTTATTGGATCTCGCTCATAAAAATCAATAAGCTGAAATAAATCTTGACACCGAACTAAGGAAAATGAGATTTTCACCAACTGGGTTGTTATTGTTTCTGGCCAGAAAATTTTCCACTGCAAATGTGGGTAGGATTTTATTTGTGCTTGTCTTCGCTCATTCAATTTTCTGTTGATTTTTTCTTTTTGCCTCACGATATTTCTCATGGTCTTTACGTTCATTTAGGCTGATGGAAATGGCTCTTTCAACCCCAACAGCGCTCCTCGAAATAATGGACGAAAACTCCGATTGATTGAAACTTCGTTTTCGAATCCGTGCGATCAGGGAACGCTGATCCCTCCTGATGGCGCCGCGTCTCCAGAAGATTCGGAGTATGTGGCATACTGCCACGGAAATGCTACATATGGCAATTGCGGAGGCAATTGCTGCATCGATGGTGCAGATCCAAGTGGTCCTGCATGCGAAGGGACAAATTCGTGGATTCGCAAGGATGATAGTTGCCAAGGCTTCGCTGCATGTGCCAATGCCACTGCCGGTGTCATTTCAAACAGTTGCCACGGAGAATGGGCGTGTCTTGACCTAGGAGGTGGGGGTGGAAATGTCGGTCAGGTTATTAGTAGTTGTTTCGACGGTCATAGTGCATGTCGGGGACTTGGTTATTCTGGCAATGTCACTCATATCATAGAATCGTGTAATGGAGGAACCTACGCGTGTGGATTCCTTGGGTACAATGGAAATGTTGGAAGCGTGTTGAGTTCATGCGAAGAACTGTTTTCGTGTTTCCAGTTGGGTAATTGGGGAAATGTTGGAATCGTCCAATCAGGTTCTTGCAAAGGTGACAGTTCGTGTTACCAGTTGGGTTATAGCCTAAGCCCAAGTCAAGCGGGGGGAAATGTTGGAATCGTCCAATCAGGTTCTTGCAAAGGTTACAGTTCGTGTTACCAATTGGGGTCTGACGGGGGAACAGTGGAGACCGTGACTAAGAGTTGTGTTGGACAAAACGCATGTTATCAATTTGCTCGATCTGGGTTTGTCGGACTTCTTTATGAGAGCTGCCTTGCGAACAATTCTTGTGTTTTTGGAGCTTTCAATTCAGGCAGTATACAAAGTATTGCAAAGTCGTGCACCACAATTTTTTCGTGTTTCGCAATTGGTAGTAACGGCACTGTTGGAAACATTCATTCCAGTTGCTGTGGCGAAGGAACGAATGTTTGCTATGATTATTGTAAGGGCAATAACCCCCAACAAACTGGTGTTCCGTGCGGGGAAGACATGGAGTACCTTGACGACAATGGGCTTTGTCCCTCAGAGTCTCCTTCCCTTTCGCCCTCCATCAGCAGTGCCCCAAGCGCCAGTTCCATTCCAACGGCCAGTGCCCAACCTAGTTCGTTTGGGACGTCGATCCGAGCGATGGTGACTTATTTGATTGGTACGGTTCACGGTCTCGAGTCGTCTTTTGCGGACATGGCAGATGACATTGATTCTATCAGTTCAGCTACTCAAGATTTGCCATCTTTTGCGAACATGGAGAATAACGTCACTGCTATTTACGACGCCACTCAAGAAATGTTGCCATCTTTTGAGAACATGGAGAATAATGTCACTGCCATTTATGACGCCACTCAAGAAATTGCCGCGGACATGAAGAGCTTATGTGTTGAAATTGGAGTCGATGTGACTGTTCTGAGTGTCAAACCGAGGAAAACCATTGCCGTCCTTGTTACCGTTGGAGGGACTGAGACGAATGCCGATTCCAATCCCAGTCTTTTTGCCTTTTCGCAAAGTAACTCGGGAGTGAGGGGTGAGGTCCAAGTGGCGGATGCAACCTTTGATAATTTTGGTACAGGGAAGTACTTCGTTGCATTCAGTAGTTCTGAGGAATTATTTTGGTTGAAAGTGGTGGTTGGTGGCAACGAGAAGACGATGATGTTTCGACTTTAGACCAGTGTTGTTGAATTTTCTCCTTGTAACAAAACATTATTTGTGAACTGTGTCTATGATTGGATCTACTCTAGAAGTAACTATCAATTTCGACGTTGTAAAGATAAGAAAGATAAGTATTCATCGAAACTACCAATAATGATTAAGAATCAACGATCTATCCACATCCAAACTCTCATTATTTAATGAGCCGCCATCCCCACAGCCCCCTTAAACGCCTCATCCAAAACCTCACAAAGCGTCGGATGCGTATGCACCATCATACTCAACTCCTTCACAGTCGTCCCCGCCGCCACCGCATTGGCACACTCCTGAATCAAATCCGCCGCATGTATCCCAATAATATGCACCGCCACCACCTCCCCCGTCTCCTTCTTGTACAACACCTTGGCAATCCCATTTCCCTCCAACTCCGCGAGGGCTTTGGAATTGGCTCGGAAGTTTCCTTGGGATTTGCCCAGGGTCCATCCTTCTTTGGCGGCGCGTTCGATGGCTTGTTCTTCGGTGGGTCCGACCATGGCGATTTCGGGGTGGGTGAAGCACGCCGCCGGGATGGCGTCGTGGTTGACTTCGTGGGGTCTTCCGCAAATGTTTTCTACCGCGGAGATGCCCTGTGCCGAGGCGGCGTGAGCCAGCATCATTTTTCCATTGGCGTCACCGATGCAGTAGAGGTTGGGGAGGACTTCACCGTCGTCGTGGGAGGTGAGGACTTGCATTTTTTCGTTGACGGCGATGAATCCGCGGTTGGTTTGGATGTTCATGGCTTCGAGGCCCATGTCTTTGGTGTTGGGGACGCGGCCGGTGGCGACCATGGCGCAGTCGACTTCGAGGGTTTCGACGTGCTCTCTGTGTGCGTGGGGTGGAGCATGGAACATGGAACATGGAAATTGTGAGTTTTGAAAATGAAATATTTTCCATGGCTCGCTCGGCCAAAGCCTCGCTCGCGTTCATTGAGTTTGCTCAGTTCAGCTCGCTCGGCTAGAGCCTCGCTCGAGTTGATCGAATTCGCTCGCTCATAACAGCTCGCTTTGCTCGACGCTCGGCTGACGCCTCGCTCGCCAATGACAGCTCGCTTCGCTCGCTGCTCGGCTCACGCATCTCCAACATTAGCTCGCTTCGCTCGCCGCTCGGCTCACGCCTCGCCAAGCTCGCTTCGCTCGCAATGTACTCACTTTGTCTCCGCATCAATCATCTTAATCACCACCGGCTTCTCCCCCGGCACCCCGGGGGTAACCTCACTCGCGAAAACCCCCGTGCGATAATCAATCGGCCTATCTCTGATCAACAACCTCTCGGCCATCTTGGCAATCTCCCGATCGAAGGTGGGCATGATGTTGGGAAGCGCTTCGATGAAGGTGACTTCGGATCCGAGGGCGGTGTAGACGTCGGAGAATTCGAGGCCGATGTATCCGGATCCGATGATGGCGACCCATTCGGGGACGGAGTTGAGTTGGAGGGCGCCGTCGGAGGTGTAGACTGTTTTTTCGTCGACTGTGACTCCGGGTGGGACGAAGGGGATGGAGCCCGGGGCGAGAATGATGTCCTGAGAAGAGATAAACAAAAGAGGTCAGATTGATGGACAAAATTGAGACAATTGAAGGGAGGGAAAAGCATTCGAAACGACAAAACAGCCAGTGTTCGTGTGTTGGGTTTTGAGTTTTGAATTGCAACAACATTTCAACCAAATTCAATCCTAATGCCACAGTTGAAATTGCAGCTTTTAACAATAAAAAGTGTCCTAATCGTAAACATATTCCAGAAATTCCATCCAATCCATTGGCCTGACTGTGCTTGTTATGTGGCACAGCACTGCTTGACCTTTTCCAGACCTGCTGGAAGCGCACACTGAAGGCTTGCCGATCCGACCGCCCCCCTCCAATGACGATGCCACCAAGCTGACTCCAATGCCAAGACACCACAACACTAACCACCACCAACAACAACAACCCCACACACTCCTGACTGACTCACCTTGGCCGTATACACCTTCCCCGTACTTTCATCCTTCACCTCATGCGCCGTTCCCGTCAACACCCCCCTCCCCTCCACAATCTCACACCCCAACGCCACCAAACTCCCCTCCAAATTCCCCTTCACCCTCTCCGCCAACTGCCTCGCATGCCCCGCCACCTTCTCCCTATCGAACTTGACCCCTTCCTTCCCCCCTTCCACTTCAATCCCAAATTCGGCCAAGTGAGAGGTATCTTGCATCTCCCGCACGCGGCCAGAAGAGGCGAGGAGGGCTTTGGACGGGACGCAGCCGCGATTGACGCAGGTTCCCCCAATGTCACTTCCGGAGAAGACGGCGGTGGTGAGGGATTGGGAGCGGGCGTGGAGGGCGGCGCCGTGGCCGCCGACGCCGCAGCCTATGATGGCGAGGTCGAAGTCGTAGGTGCCGCACGAGGAGGCACTGAGGGAGGTGGAGGAGGAGGAAGTAAGGGGGGTGGAGCGGAGGGGGGAAGAGGAAGTGAGTTGGGTGGGGGCGAAGGAAGAGGAGTGGGGGGTGGAGGAGAGGAGGAGGAGGGTGGCCAATGCGGCACGAGGCATTTTCAAAAGGACTGCCATTTTAAAACGTTGATTTTCTATGCTGAATGATGTTGAATGGATGGTGGATTGGGGTTGCTCTCTGTGTTGGTTCGATGGGTGTGGAGCGAGCGATAGAAATTGAAATGAGGAGAGCTTGGGTTGGGATTGAAAAAAGAAAGAATGGCACACTTATGAGAGAACTTCTCATTCTCATTGCTTACCTTGCTGTGATTTTACTGCACAATGACAACGGCAATGATCATGGTCAGCCACTCCGTGGTCCGTGGTTTAACTGTGTGTATTTGAAAATTTTCGATTTTCGATGTCAACAGCGTTTTTGCTTTTTGCACAGTGCTTGCTGACCGATCATTTTTCTGATTGGAAGGTTCTTTCTGTAAATCCCCTACAAAAATCCCCTATGTACTTATGTAGGACAATACTGCAAAATACGTCATTGCATTCAATGATCGCCATGGTGGATATGATTTGATATGAGGTTTATCTTACAGATTACCTCGAAAAATCAGCATTGATTACAGCCTAATTATATATGAAGCATCAAAACACGTCAGTGGCAACGAATCAATCAAAACCTTAGCTCGTGGAAAGATTTTTGGCGGAGATGAGCACCAAGCACCAAGTCCATCCGGCGTGGTCGGGCGCGGGGTGCTGGATGGTGACGAGTAGTGATGTCACCTTGAAGAAATCAATAATCAGCGATTTCCAAATAATTCAATGCTCAGATTATCCGATTACACCATAAACATAACAACCACTGCACTCATGACTTTTCAATAAGCACAATAACAATAATAGTATTGAAAAATTAGGTCTACTATTAAATTTGGGTGCAATTAGATACTTGTAGTTTTCACATGGCAGGTGCACCTCACCCTTGCTAGATATTACTTTCTACAAAAACTTGCAAAAAGAAAAAAATGGAAAATACTTCTTTTTTCTGTGTGCCCCATCATGCACCTGATTGAATGAATCACAAAGGGTATCACAAATTTTGTCTGTTTTGAGAGCATACATTAAAAATCTAGGCTCATTTTGAAATCAACACATAATTTTACTGTTAGTACATACCAAAAGGTGTAGAGAACATGCACTCTTTTTTATCTATGTACATAAAATTTGCTCTGTAAAAATGCTATTTACCTGTTTGTCTTAGGATTATTCTCTATTTTTAGATATCCTTTGCAACAAAGAAGACAAAGACAAACAAAGAAAAGTTTTTTGTGTTTTTGTTTGATGCAAGTGAAAATTTGAATCCAATTGTAGTGACTTCACAATACATTGCAACAATTTTTGAAGAATCTGGATATGATTTCACAGCAGATAAAAAACATTTGGATAGAAAATCTTATCTCATTGCTAACATCCATATATCTCACAGAAAATAACATAAATTAATATAATGTCATTGGAAGATGTGTAACATTCATTGAAATTTGTTTGGTGCCCAAAAAAGAATGGATTTTGAAGTCAAAGTCATACATGCTCTCCTAAAATCATTCTAGAAGGATTTTAACAAATGATTTATAATTCCAAACAATCAGGTCCTATTGGTGTCAAATTGGATGTTTAACACCCAAAAATTGAACCTTTTTGACATGCTGCCAAAAACTAATTTTACATTAGACTCAAAATCAAGACCATTGCAATCAATACAATAGTGCAATTTATTTACAGGTTGTATCTCTATAATTTCAACAAAGAAGGTTTCAACATACAGAAAAAATATGCAATTATATGCACATTAAAAATTATTTGAGTTATGCACACAAATGAGGAGCTTTTCATCCTCTTGGATGAAAATAAAATGTGCCTGTTGAATTTAAACATAACACAAAATTGAAACAAATATTGTCCCTTGGTACCATGCATCAATTATCAACATCTTGAAAATATTGATATTTGTGACCCCCAAACAAAAAGAAATTATTTTCATTTTGATTTTCTGCTATGAAGAGCAATACTCAAAAGTTAACTAAAAAGAGAAAATTTTTAAGAATATTTGAATCATTAAAGTATCTCTCAAATAAATTTAATGCATTTGGGTTTTTTTGGAATGGTACAATAAAAGACCTCAAATTGATATCATATTTTTGGTGGGGAATTTTCTTGAATGACAAATTTTTAGGCCAATCTCAAACAGTCAAATGTATTTTAATATTTTCCTACAACTATTATTGCTCAAAAGTATATGATTTAATCAGAAGGTATTTGTTACAAATACAATAAAAATCAATCATTAGGATGAAAATTTTATGCTAAGTGACACATGCCAAGATGAATTGGCTTATTACTATTATTGGGATCAAAATTAAATTTGGCTAAATAAAATCAAAAAAATGGTTTTTCATTATTTTAGTGAATTACTATTATTATAATTTAGCATATTTTGTGTCTAATGCTCAGGGATCATAAATTTCCTTCTAATATTACAAGAGCAAAAATGATTCAGATATGTTGAATTATATTTTTAAAAAAATTGAATGATGAAAAATCTTTAAATATGATTATGGTGCCTACTTATACTTCTCTAGGTACTACTAGGCTAAGGACAGCTAAGGATGTAACAAAAACATCTGTCACCCTCTAATAAGTAACTAAATGAGTACAGACTATCAGCCTACTATCTACTAGTAAGTGTTGTAAGTATAATTCACAAAAGTGAAAATGAACGTTTGTGGGTGATCTTCAATCTATCAGAATAACATTAACATTTGAGGTGAGCTTACATAAAATCAATATTTTTTGAAGGTGCGTGGACTGCACGCACCTGAATTTGTTTCATCAGTAGATTTCAGATAAAAATAAATGGAACAAAATTTAAGGCTGAAAGTTCTGTTATCGCCAAAATTTGGCGCCTTCCAGAGAGAGTCAATTCTAAAATTTTTCAGCAATACGGGAGGCAAGATTCGAACTCGCGACCCTTCGCATCGGAAACGAAAGCGCTGCCACTGCGCCACACCCGCGATTACAACATTGTCTTTGAAATTTGACCCTGTAAAAATTAATATTCATGATGTACCATAAGAAGTATGGTAAGTACATAAGTACTTGTACCATACCATACTTAAGTAGGTAGTATTATTCTACCATACTTTGGCATGAAATAATAAGTAAGTAAGTAAGTAAGTAAGTTACAGGATGATTATGACTATGTGAACTAGGTGCAGTGAGTTGAAAGAGAACAAGAGTTGAGGACAGGTGCAAAACCCAGTGGAGGAGCAATAGGAGGAGTGAGAGGAGGAGAAGAGGAGGTGCTTGGGATATTGTCGTAAGCTTCAAAGTTCAAAGCTGTAGAAATCATCCTCATCCTCATATAAAATTGTCGGGTCTCGTGCCGTGAGCTTGCCAAGTTTTGCATCCCGAATGTGTAATGCAAGGGCTGTCGTGATGGCCAATCCGACATTGGTATTTTGTATTTTGGTGATTGCCAATCCTTAAAAATACTTGTCCCTTGCCTCTCATGCTGTCACCCCTAATGTTTACAATGAAAAACACTGGATTTACTTCCAGTCCCAATTTCAATTGCCAATGTCCAACCACTAGACAATTGCAAGATTAACCTTGTAAATGGGGGACCAAAGTGGTATGCAGTAATCATCAGGAATAATAATCAATGTTGAGATGACAAGAGACCATACTCTTGGTTTCTGATGAGGGATCAATCACCAAGAAACAGGCAGAAATTAGAACTATCATAATTATTCCTTCAAATTTTATGAGTTAATGTTGAATATTTCCTCAAAAAAGAGTGAGCAACACTCTCCCTTAAGCACTAACCAGCAAAAAACAAGGTGAAAGAATAAGTACTAACAAACACAAACATGGATAGTTGTGGCATATGGTAGCAAGTCAAATACTTTGTAACATTTCAACAACAATAAAGTTGTTGTCACAGCAATATTTTTCTACAATTCTTAGTCTAGTTTCTGCAGTGGAGAAAGAGTATCCATTCAATTTTTTGAAGCTAACCCTAGCAATGTGATCAGCACATCAAAGACTCTTGATTGAAAGATTGTCATTGTCCCTGGAACTGACCAGTGGCTTGTCATCATTATCATGATGAAAGTAGCACAATTTAGTTGATTTATATCATTGAATAAAATCTTTTGCTCAAGGCAAGAATATATTTTCATTATTGACTTTTTGACAGTAGGCCAATGGCAAAAATGACAAATGCTGATCAAATTCTTCAAACAAATTGAGGCGTCTGTCAAGGAAATAGCCAAAATACATCTTAGAATGATACTTTAACATAGCACCTTGGTGGCTAGAGCTGCAATTACTCATTTGCCATTCACCCTCACCATGTCTTTACCCTACTGATTACTTGATAATCACCTGGTAATCAATATGTTATCAAGTAAAAAAGTGATCACCCTTCTTCTGAAAATCCATGGGTAAAAGGTGAACACTGTAAATAAGGGTAAGTGATGGTAAATGAACCAAAACTAAAAAATACATCAGTCTGAATTATTTTTTCTGAGATAACCTACTTTTCATCAAACAATAAAGTTTCTAGACTCATTTGTGCTCAGAATATTGAAGTTTGTAGCATCAACCAAGTTGGAGCTGAAGTATATCAATGAATTTTGATGTAAAATGTGATGGATGGTAGGTGTTGGAGATAAATACACAAATATCCATGGTAAATTGGTATGGTAAATTCTTGATTAACCCCAGGTAAAGGTTAATTACCATACCCTGGCCCCTGGCCAAACTGGATTTTCTGGGTAGTCACCTTCTACATGGTAATTATTTACCTATAGCAAATGAAGTTCGAGCATGGTGGGAGACTATTTTTATTGTGGGTTTCTCTTTGTTGTCAGTGAAGTTTCTAATGTCTTGGATTTTAGCTCTGATTTATCATTTGAATTTTCATGTTAAAGTTTCCCAACAAACAATCAGTAAATTTGGGGAATTACTTATCATACTTCAGAAAATCCAGGTTGTAGATATTTTTGTGAAACCAAATAACACTTTGGTCATGTCCCAGATTTTTTGTCAGTGATATGATATAGAAATTTATTGATGTCTTTGTCATCATTTTGTGTTGGCAATAAAATAGAGAATTTTGTTGCTGAATTTCTCAAGTTGCCATTACTGATGAAGATCATCAAAGAAAATTCATCAACCAAGCCAATCCTATTAAAACTGAAACAACATACTGAAATGAGATGTTTGAATGCCAAGTGACTTGATATAGTGAGAATTATCTTCTCAGTATCCTTGTTTATCATCAACAGTCTTTTCTAATATTGATGATATTTCAATTATCCAAAGAAATATGCTCATGAAATTGTAGCCCTTGAGCAGAAGTGATCATTAGAAGGATAATTGTTTAGAACGTCCAAAAACATTGCTCTGCATAAAAATGTCATTCTCTTGGTTGACATTTCACTAAAGTTGGATATGACCAGTGATGTGCTTTTCTAGTGTTGATGACATCTTAATTATTCAAAGAAACTTGCATATGAAATTGTAGTCTTTGAGCAGAAGTGATCATTAGATGGATAGTTATTTAAATCTCCCAACAAAAATGTTCTGCATAAAAATATCATTCTCTTTGTTGACATATACCACTAAAGTTGTACATGACCAGTGATGTGCTAAATATGGCATGAAACCATCTAAAACATTCTTTGGAAGTTTTGTATGTCTTTAATCAAATGTTCAATGTTTAAAAATACCCAGCAAAAATCACACAAGTTTCTAAATTTCTTTGTTTAAAGCAGGAATAAGAATTTTGGATTGTAATATTTTTTATTTTTTTTGTTTCAAACAGTGCTGTTCAAGAGTAGTCTTGAAATGCTACCAAGTCATTCCTAGTTAGAGACATTTGTGTGTATGTTTGTTTTGTTCCTCTGATTCAGTCAAAATTTCTGTCTAATGATCATTGTATATCATGGAGAAACAATCAAGCAGTCATTTGAGATTGTAGTTGCAAAATATAATATTTTAAATTCATTTGGATTTTTGAAATATTGTTGAAGTGGTGGAAATTTGAAAAATGAAACTTTAAAAACCATAAACATTAGGATAGTTTTCTTTTACATACTTCAGGATGAATGTACATAAACTATTTGTTGTGAAGAGAAAAAATAGGTTATCAATAAATGATAAAAAGCCTTAACATTCAAGAAGACTCTAAAAGTAGTGAATAGTTTCCATGGTATTTCAAGGTATACCATGCCAGGGTCATGAGAGTTCAAAACTGTGCTGTTCAAAAATCTCTTCTTGTAAAATTTGAAAATAATTTGAGATCAAAAATCCTTAAGACAACATTTATATACAATAAAATTAGGGTATACAAATAAGCACAGTCCCAAATTACATAAATACAATCTGCCAAAACAGAAATTGACAACATTCAAGCTAAGAAAATAAGGTGAAGTTCTGTTTTGTTTTCAATATTTGAAAATACCACTGAGTCTAAGGGTCTAAACAAGAATCTTGCATAATTTTTTTGCTTGCGTAGATTCTTATTAGGAAAGTCTGGTTGTAGATATTTTATGTGTTCTTTATTGTCTGGAAAAGTTGCTGCTATTGGTATCCTGCAAATGATCTGCCATACATCATCATTTGAGGAAATTTTGGGACATCAATCAAGCAACTGTATAAAACCTCATAATCTCCTGCATTCAACAAATTACTGTATATCCATTTCTTTTGGTTTAGTTCAAATAAGCATATAGAGATATGAATTTTTCCTACAAAAAAGATTGTGATGCTCCAAAATTTCTTAAGAAATTAGAAGAAAGAAATATGTAAGAGGAAGTAGGCTTTGATGAACAAATGTTGTTTGTTCATGTCAAATTATAACAATAGCTGTTCCAGTCAGTAACAAGAATGATAGTCATAGGAGAAGGTGAGAAATGGAAAGAATGAGCTCTTTTGCCTATCCTTTGTCATTCCAAGTAGTTAACAGTGATCAAACAAACCACAAATATTATGGTGCATGCAAAAAATATTAAAGAATACTAAACCCTTGAATCATAGCTATGAATTACTTTTGACTGTTTGTCTCTCTAACTATGAACTAAAAAAAATGTCCATGTTCTAGCTTCATTTGAGCCTGTTGTGTAAGATGAATCAAGGTTGGCTTGAATATCTGCTGGGTAACCCCAGTCAACAAAGGCATAACGCTGGGTTTGTAATTTGAAAAGGTTCACATACTCACTATGGTACCATGGTCTCTCTTTAAGCTATGATGAAAAAAGAAAGCATTAATCTTTTGTTTGAGTATACCTTTTATTTTTTACCTGATGTCATGTAACATGTCACCCATATTGATAGAAGAGACAAAAATACAAATAAACTCAGTTTATGGCAAGTTTTGACAAGTTTTGACAAATTTGAGTTTGATCTTTTCATTGTACTTCTAGAAATGTAGATGTGACATGCTGACTGGGGTAGTCTGGTAGTTTATTTGATTCTAAATCATATTAATAAAAATAAATATATAAACTTATGCATAATATTTTTTGATATTTCATACTTGGTATTTTTGAAAGCATAACTGATCAGTCTTCAATTTAACATTTATTGAGTTTGTTATTTACAAACAACAATGATGGGATGCTTTTAAAAATGTTTAATACACCAGTAAAAGGGTATCAGTATTATGTCAGAATCAGAATGATATGAAGAAGTTGGTCAGTGTCGGAGCCCCAACTTTGGATCAAAATATATTTATGTGATAAAGATGTAATTTAGCCAGTCAGTGTTGGAGCCCCAACTTTGGATCAAAATGTATTTTTGTGATAAAGATGTAATTTTTTGTATAATTTGAAAACTACTATTTGGCTTAGTAATATAAATGAATCGAACAGTCCAATAATTGTGTTAAAATGGTAAGATATCTATGGCTCATATTATAGTCACAATGAATTTGATATCAAAATAATCCAACAGGAAACAGGGGTATAACAGAGAGATTTGTATGAGTTTTTTGCCATTTTTCATGGTTCATTATTATTTTTAGGAACCCAATCAAATTCATAGTAAAGATAGTTTTTGGTGATCATTTGTGGCTACAATTC
>JALLOT010001459.1:0-14398 GCA_036939595.1 Thalassiosira livingstoniorum | reverse complement strand
GGTCGGTACTACACTAAGTACACAGAGGCACAACACAAAGAAAAAAACATCAAAATAAAAAAAACCTTTGGCCGTTGCCACAAGCAAAGTATTGTCCTAATTGGTCCTATCAAACTCGCTCATATTATCAAGTAAGGATATAGAGTAATTATGATTCCACGCATAAAAATAGGTCTTGTACTGTCGCTCACGCTTGTAGATACCATACTATTTGGAGCAAAACAAACAATGCCAGCCAATGGCAGCAATGGCCTGCTGCTGGGGCTTCATAGATTACGGATAAAAAGAGCGTAGTATGAGGTCTGACTAGATTGGCTCTATCATCCACTATCCACACAACATAGGGGCCGCATAAAGACGTCCAAAAAGTATTTCGACTTGTACTATCGATTCCTTTTGTCAGATCTAACAGATCTCTCCTCGTAGACGTCCCACAGGCTATTTTCATTGTCTATTCAAGATCCAAGATGGTTTTCTTTTGGTTTCTTTGTCTATTGTTGAGAACGTGTGGGGGCTCTGTAGCTGGAGACTTTGTCGAGGGGAGACAAAGCACCCTTTATGATTTACACAACAATCGTATGAAAAAAAATGAACACATGCGTCGCACTCAAAAAATGATGAACACGGAAATATCTGGAAAAAGTCCTCGAATTTCCACAGTAAAAACCAATACACCGGTTGCATCGACGTCATTGTCTTTTGAAACATCTCGCGGGCTGAATCAAAATAATGCTGGAAGTGGCACTGACTCCACAGTGGATGGGACCCCTACTGTCTTTCCTACTCAAAATGATTTTTCAAATGACATTTTTCCAATGCCAAGTGATAATGAAACAATACCAAAATTAGACATCCTCAATGCTCCATCAAACCCTCCAATAAATGGTTTACCTGAGATCCCTGCGGCATCGCCAATGGTAGTAGTATCGACGAGTCCTGCTGGACTGGCAACAAAGGAGGTGAGATGAAGGATATGTTACATCTGACTAAAAAGTTTCTTTCAAAAAATTGAGCAAAAATCATTCCACAACTGCATATTTTCGGAACTATTCGACAGCCCACTCAAACCCCTTCAATTAACTCGGCAGATGGGGCATCGGTGTCTCCTACACCAGAGGTGAGCATGTTTCAGCAAAAAAAGCTACGTGTCAATGTCCATGATGACTCTTCTCATCTTTGCTTTGATAACAATGGTATTTTTTCTAGCTTACAGAAGGGGTTTCAATTCAGATGTCTTTTTGGTCTTCAGAAAAAACATTGCCTACTCTTTTGCCTAGTGGAATACCAACAAAGAACCCAACAAAAAAGCCAACAAAGAACCCTACAAAAATCCCAACACGGAAACCATCACAGAAACCAACACAGAACCCTACAGAAAACCCTACAAAGAACCCTACCAGTAAACCTACGGTTTTACCTACATTGAATGTAAGAATGAAGTGCCTGATCCTTCTGCAGCGTATCCATTTTTTTCTAACACAGGCGTTTCCTACGCACATGAATATTGTCCCTCTTCTTTGAACCAATTAACCAGCCAACACTGAATCCTTCCACTTTTCCAAGCGTCTCACCAACATTCATGCCAACAAACAGGCCAACTCTCAAACCCACTCAAAAACCGACAAAACTACCCTCTAAAAATGTGAGAAACATGTGAATGATTCAATTGGTGTAATACTCAATTATGTTTTCTAACACGTCACAATTGTCGCCGGTGCATGAATACAGCCCACACAATCCCCCTCGACAGAACCAACGAGCTTGCCAACCTTACACCCTTCTTCTCCTCCCAGCACCTATCCAACATTGTTACCAACGAACGCACCAACTTTCGAACCCACTGGTAAACCCACGAAATTCCCAACCAAAACCGTGAGAAATAAATGCATGAGATATGGATTCGGCTTCTCCAACAAAATCTAACACTTTTTATTTCTTTTGGTTACAGCCCACAAAATCTCCATTGACACAAAATCCTTCTGCGATGCCTAGTAATTTACCAACGCGAATCCCGACAAACAATCCAACTTTCGAACCATCAAAGTTCCCAACAGTATCGCCGACTAAATTACCAACTAAAAAGGTAAGAATCATGCAACAATAATAAATTGGCTTTTAGCCTTCCTGTTGGGCCTCATAACATCCGCTTTTTGCTTGTAGCCGAGTTCACAGCCAACAAAGGAACCATCGAGTCTACCCTCATTGGTCTCCTCGTCAATTCCATCATATTCGCCTTCGTTCCTCCCTAGCACCAAGCCTACACGAAAACCCACAAAACGACCTACTAATTCACCTACGGAATTTCCTTCTAAAATGGTAAGAAATAATTTCAGTGGTAAAAGTACATCATGAGAACTTAGTAATTTCTCAAAGATTTCTATTTGATTCATTTTATTGTATTACGTGCAGCCCACACAATCTCCATTCATGCAGCCCACAAATGATCCAACAACGACAACAAACCTGTCCAGCCCATCCACAAATGCGACGTCTTCCTCACATTCACCCTCCAAATCACCAACTGGAAAAGTAAGACAAGACATTGTAATTTGTTCGATGTGATAGTTTCGTTTTCTTATGCTCGTAATTCTTTTATGCAGCCAACAAGGTCCCCGGCATTGCTTTCAACTGTTATGCCAACAAAAAAGGTAAGTTTTTCTTGTTCTTTTTTCCTTTTTTGTGTTGGGGAAATATATATTTGGCCATAGACTCAAATCACCTCGTTTGTGAATGCACAAAGACTACTACGTTTTTGCCCTCGGAAGTTCCTCTTCTGACTCCAGCTATGGACATGACCATGATGACAGATTCATCTGGCTCATGTGTAAACCCCAACCCAACACTGTGCGGCTGCGAAGACATCTCCCAAAGTGACTATCGAGGTTACATATCCATTACTAGAAACGGATTTAAATGTAAGGAGTGGATAAATTTTGAAAATTGGCAGGGACATGGCTTAGAAAATAACAATCACTGTAGAAATCCCAATGAATCAGGAGAGCGAGCATGGTGCTTTGTTGATGATGAATATGAGGTTTGGGACTACTGCGATGTCCCAATGTGCTCGGAATTGGAGCAACACAATTCATCGACTAGTGAACTGGGGCCATACAATCAGTCAAATGCATCCCACACTGAGTTTGATACCAGCTCTCCAGGTGTTTCATCCAGCACGGTATGAAATAATAATTTACTATTTCTGTTTTAATTTTTTTGCTCGATATCCTAATGATGGCATTGCTTTGGAATTTGCTGACACTTTTTTTCAACATACTGCTCGAAGGAATCGCCTGCTCTCGTTCCTTCAATATCTTTTCATCCAGCTACGCCATTAATTGAAGAGAGCAACATTCCGTCTACTTCTCACCTGCCAAGTGTTGCACCTTCTGCCCACCCTTCTGTTGAACGAAGCAACTGGCCTTCAAATTCTTTGATGATGACTGTTGTTGAGAGTTCCGGTCCGTCTCTCTCTAGTCAACCCAGTGATGTAAGCACACATGATCCATCTAGCTCTACGCGACCGAGTGTTCCGACTTCTCTTCTGCCTAGTTCAACCAAAACCAATTTACCATCGACCTCTATAATACCAAGTGTTCGACCGAGCTCCCATCCCACAGAGTCAATCTCACCAACACATAGCAAAAGCGATCTACCGTCACACTCGCTACAACCAAGCAAGTTGCCCTCAATAATGCCTTCTGGTTCATCTCGGCCTACAGGACAATATAGTTCAAAACCTTCACTGTCAATCCGGCCAAGCTTCTTCAATAGTATTACTCCTTCAAATTCTAAGGAACCCAGTCATCGGCCGTCTTCGACGCCTTCTCAAATACTTACATCTTCTCCTTCTGTTTCGTTTGGGCCAACAATCTCATTTTCTACTTTTCCCTCATTAGCTCCTTCTCAAACATCTGGTCCTACCATCCAATCTAGCACAAAACCTTCTGTGTCAACTCAACCTAGCTTCTTCGAAAGTAATACTCCTTCAACTTCTTCAGAGCCAAGTCTCCAGCCGTCTTCAAAACCTTCTCAAATACTCACATCTACTCCTTCCATCTCACTTGTGCCAACAGTCTCTGTTTCTGATGCACCAAGTGCCATTGTGAGCAATGTTCCATCCATCTCTTTCCACCCGACTCATCAAGTATCTTCACGCCCTTCTCAAGAACAAACTATTTCACCTTCGCTTTCCGCCAGCTCAAGCTTTCCATCAAGTGCTATTCCAACCGAAAAAACAACCAAAAATCCATCAATATCTCCTACGATGCCACCAGCTCCAATACTCATTCCATCATTCAACCCTACCATTGAACCATTTAGTAAAGATCCAACATCATCTCCGAGTGATAAACCAACCAGATATACGAACACAGCTACACAGAAACCATCAACAGGTCAAAATGTTGTGCCTACAATCGCTCCAACTCTCAAGTCCGAAAACATTAATGTACAGGCACCAACAAATTCCCCCTTGACTGCTCGCCCAACATCATCTTCTTTGTCGCCTTCTTCATCCCATTGGCCTTCAGTGCGTCCAACGCATGCTTTAGTTACTTATGGCTCTGACATTCAAATTGAGCTACATACAATGTCAGGCGAAATGAATTATGAGGCTCTCGGTATATTTGAACAAACGTGTGCTGAATTTCTGTCGAGCCAATTTTCTGACGCAGAGCCCCCCGTATTTGACACTACATGCACGGTGACAAATCAGCAAATGCTCTCCGAAAGGCGATTAGATGCAGCTCGCCTTCGCCAGTTAAGTAGTTCTTCATCGTTGCTTGTTGACATGATAGTAATTGGGCATGCCTTAGCATCGCAAGACACATCAAGTATTGATTTCGATGACTTAGTGTATGGGACTCTCACCGTTCAAAGTACTCACTTCATAAATATGTTAAAGAACGAAGGCGACATGGCTGGAATAAGTGACTTTGATGATCTCTATGATTTGACCTCAGTCAAACAAGACAATGGAAGCAGCAATATTGAAGATTCTGAGAACAATTCAGACAGCCAAAGCTTAAAAAAAGGTGCAGTTGCTGCCATTGTGATTGGGGGCGTTGGGATGGTTTTGGTAGTAGGCGGACTTGTTTATCATCTAAGGAGAGGCAGAGATGAGGATAGCAAGGGAAGTGTTGTTTCGTATAGAGACGATGATAGTTATGATGACGATATCCTTGATGCACAGGAGGAGGGCTTTGAGCCAGATCCTGTTTATGTGAAAACATATCGTAGTGCGCCTGTGACTAGTGAGGATTCTTACAACAAGAACGATAATCTAACTTATGCTTACAGCTTGGATGATGGGATAGTAAGTCCCCATTCAGCGTCTCAATCTCCGTCGCCACATGGAGGAAATAATAGACGAACGAGACTCCACTCGGAAGAAAGCGCGCCTCCCGGAAGAATTAGACGAGAAGTCGTGGCACCGCCGGGGAAACTTGGCATCATCATTGATACAAGCAGTCAAGGACCAATCGTCCACAATGTCAAACCGGGTTCTGTCTTAGAAGGATTGGTGTTTGATGGAGATTTGATTATCGCAGTTGATGGTACGGACACAGCCGAGTGGTCTGCACATTCACTCACGAGACTGATGGCCAAAAAAAGCAAATCAGAACGTTTACTCACGGTACTTAGCATGGAGCAATGATCTTTTGACTTCGTACTAAAACAATAATGGTTCGAAATATTTTTTGTCTTTGAGCTTGATCATAGTAGAATACTGCTTGAAACTCCCAATTAACATTCTTCTTATGGATTTCTCTTGGAGGTTTCCCAATCTCTGGTTGTGATAATGTTTGTCATGGCACAGGTCATGGCAAAACCTCACAACCCCTTGTTCGTTCGTTGCTTCATTTTCTTAGGTATTCCCAAAGAACTAGCCACTCACTCTGCTACAGGCAGTCTAGTAGGGTAAAAAATGTCACAATACTAACTGCATTAAGTGAGGCATGCATTTTGCTTGTTTTTCAAGAATTTGTCAAACCAGCAACCATGCTCAACCTTTCATTTACATAGTTGAGGATCACCTCAACAATAGCACTAAACTTGACATGCAATCTCTAGAATGCCTGAACCACTGGAACTTCATGATCCTGATCCTAGCCCGATACTCCACAAATCTCAATGAATCTGGCTATTCTGAATCTGCTGGCAGCTTGCTGAGTCTTTTCCTGCATGAATTGTGATAAATTGAGTTCACTCTTGATATTCACAAAATATACTCTCGGCTTATTATAGGCACAAAAATCTTGTGAACCTTATGAATTTGATTCAAGATTGGAGTAAATAATGATTACAAAACAGCTCATAATATTCTTGAGAAGCAAACTGACAATGTAATAAGCATTTATGGTCTATAAAGTAGGTCTCTGAAAAATAGAAAACTTTACCATTTAGGCTGAGAGATATTGTGGTAATAAATACATACTTTTGGAGATGTTAGATTATTCCAGTCAACACGAATAGAACCTAATCATAAAGCAAAAGCATTAAGGCTGTCACAATCAAGTAAAAAGAACATTAACACAAAAAAATATGCCAATGTTTTAGATTTTTCACCACTAGTAAATTGAAAAGGCAATCCACTATCTCAGGCTTGTTGAGTCATAAGAAAAGATATTTAGATCTAGACAGCTCAACTTTTAAGGTGCCAGATATTTAGGGGTGACTAGATCTCTTGAGGAGGCAAGTTCTTCCTTCCCCTAATTATTCAAATCACTATTATTAGCAGTGCAAGGGCTTGTAGGTAGTATATACCTAGGTTGGAGGGATGCTGCCATCCCTGGTATGGTTCTACATCGGATTGCGTATGTAGATCATCTTTTCATATTATTTTACGATCTTTTGTGACAGAACTTGATGTCTGACACCTCGCCAGATCTCAACTTCCATCACTTGTTGATTGCTGCATATTACTACGTACTACTGTATGACTTAGATAATTACTATCATAATTCTAAAAGTCAGTTCGTTCAAAAGTGATTCTCGTCATTGCCGTCATTGCCGTCAATTTCAGACCTAGTTCTCCCAATGTCTTTCACCCTTGGTTCGTTCACGCTCTGAAGGGCTCAGTGATTGTGAAACGGTTAGCATCTTGAGAGATTTCATCATATAATCTGTTAAAATGAGAGTGGACATTGGCCATGCCATTCTTGACTCCTTATACTGTGGTTGTAGCTTCAGAGAAAAGTTTCTTACATCATAGCAATGCAACCCAAGAATGTGCTGCGCATTAAGGCTGGCAAAAGTGAGATTTTGTGGTCAGTGTACATTCTGGGTTCTGCAAAAAGCAGCATTGATTAGACTTTTAGTACCATGGTGATAGAAAGAAACTTTTTTGCCACTGTTGTATAACTGCATTGTGAGCCATTGAACTTGTGCATCCATGTCTATATTACTACATGATGTCAATCCTGGGTGATTATCAAGCAACTCCTTGAAGTCCTTTTGTTGACTAAGCTTATGTGCTTTTGATAAGGCCTTTTCATATTTTACATCCAAAATAGACATGAGGGATGTACCCAGCCAATTTTTGTCCAAAACATCTTCTTCTTTTTAAAGTTGATAAACATCCTTTAAACCATCAGAATCACTGGGGGTTCTAGAATTCCTAAATGAAATAGTATTACCAAACCACTCCACTCAGTCTTGCACTGTGTCTATAACATCAGAGATTGAAAAGTTATTAACAATATCATTATTGCCCTTTTTAGTGGGTACATAGCAATGTCATGTGTTGTGATAATCAAAATTAGACTTCTTTTCTAAAAAAGCAGTCTCAAATTTTTGGTAAACTTTCATAAGCAGCCACCCATCTATTTTTGAAACAAACACCTTGTCAAGTTTAGTGTATAGCAATGTGTGGGTTTGTGCAATTACAAATAGGGCCAATGAGCACTTTGAAAAGAGTAAGAAATGATGCCAAAAGCTGTTGTAGCTATTTTTGGATTGCTACAACACATATTTGTGGTCATTTCAAAAAGCATTGACAACACTATTTATATGATCAAAAATGAGTTTGTTGCTAAGTTACAGTTGTAATTGAAACCAGATACAGACACAAAATTGGTTTTAATTTAATGTGTGGTTATGTGTGAATAATAGAAAGAGGATGCAGGAGCTAACTGGTGATCATCCCTTTCTTTCTTGCCTCGTCTTGAAGTAGAGATGTAAAATTGAAGCAAGAACAACAAGACTTACAATGCTTCTTGGACAGCTGGAACAAGTGCAGATGTAAGAAATATATAAAACTAATAACAATACCTACAATGACAATTTGCCTAGGAAACTCTGCTTAGAAATATAAATGGATTTTAGAATTTAAGGCAATGAATTCAAGATATATTAGTAAGGTGATCACCATAGTGATGATTGATTCTGCTGATTGCCTCTGTGTTTAGTTGCTTGTGTGTAGTGCCTCTGTCAAGCTTTCTTGTCTTTGAAAAAACAAGGAAATTCATTTCCATGTGTCATTGTACAATGCAACACAAGCAGAATGAGACATAACATCAATATGATTGAACACAGTAAGTCTCATTCACCTACTCCATCACATTGTAAATACACAATGATGGTTTTGGACAACATGCCCATAAAAGAATTGGCTAATGTGTGGCATGGCTGAAAAGTTTGATGCCATTGGCTTGATGATCCACTTGTGCAGATGCAGGTTTCAGCCAATGGTTCATCAATGTTGTATTTGTTGATGGTTGGATTGCATGGTTGATTGTTAGGTGTTGTTTAGAGTGCAGACACAGAGAAGTTTTATCATATGTGGCTACTTCTTTGTTCCACCATCAACCAACACAAAATATTGTTAATGGGACATTGAGAGCCATGAGGGAATCATGTGCATTGTGGTTGTGTGTATGGTTGGGATTCAACACATTTTGACAAAATTTTTGGCACAAGGAACTTTAAAAGTCAGCTATATATATTTAACAGTACTTTTTAAAAGTATCCAAAATATTATTTCAAATGGAGTTATGCTCTTTTTGGATGAAAAGTGTTAACATCTTGAAATCAAAATAGCTAACTGTTTAGACCAAAAAATGACTGAGTAATTGATACAACAATTCCAAACAATCACTTTTAACAGTAGCCAACTATTTGAACTCCAGTTTTACCAATAGCAAAACAGTTCTTTTGAAAATTTCTAGTGATAATGATGCCCAACAACTTCCAAAAGGAATGAATTTCAGTGACTCAAACAATAGCTAACTATTTTTTCATTTCTCATGAATTGAATCTTGTTTTCTGGAAGAAATCTCTTACAACATAATTCCTGGTTTTCTGATTCCTGATTATATCAGGTAGTGGAATGAAAGTTGTTTGCTTATTGTAACTTAATTTGACCTACTGATGCAATGAACCTATTTCTTGATCTTAAGGTAAAATTTTGAGCTCTCATTAAAGATATATTTGTATGTAAACAATGAACAATGGTATGAGTCAACATAGTGCTCAATTTCACTCAAATTCATTGAGATGATTCTTTATGATCTACCATCAGCTTGACAAATATCAAGGTCATCGGTGTAGCAGTACTTGCTTTTTGAAGTGATACATTATGCCATAGAATCTATATGAAAATGTTCATTGACACAGTAAAATTACTTGAAGAAAATTACTAATATGGTTAGCTTGATCACTTTGACTTTTTTCCAAATTTATATCTGATTCTGAATCTTCCTTTTGCCAGTCCTTGACCTTTTTGAAGTATATGCAGGAAATATTATTGCTAATTGGGACTATGTACATAACTTCTACCAATTCTGCTGAGAGAAAAGATCTGAAATGATCAATTAGATTTTTAAGAAGCTTCATCAATGTGATGACTTTGGTTGAGACTCTTTTTGGATTTTTGACCATCTACTATGTGGTTAGGATTACAGTACCTTCACCACATTGTTTGTGGCAATACTTTTTACTGTAAAAACAATCTTTCCTAAGATTTCCTGACCCATTAGTTATAAAATCCTCTTCATCTCAAAGAATATTCCTTATAGGTGGTCTATTGTTCTCAACAAGCATTTTTAAATGCACTCCATTAATTGATGGGTTTTTTCTATTATATATTGGACAGAGTAACTTTTTTCATATCTTTGTCCCTTGAAATGATTTTTTGGTCTTCTTCTTTGAGAACTGGCCAGACTTTATTTCTTGATCATGCAATGATTGCATGCACCAAACAATATCCAAAAGTTGTTCATCTGCAGTTTCTAATTTTTTTATGTACTGATCTACCTAGTTCTCATTACAATCCTTGGGGAAGAAGTTGAACAGAAATTTCATCCTTGTATTTGATGTTGGATCTTCCAATATATCTTTCATCTTCAGAGCATCCTGCAATATTCCATTTATCATCAATGATGTTCTACAGATTATATTGCTATTAACTTCATTTTCTTCATCCTCAGTATCATTATCAATAATAAATAATCCTTAAAATTCTTGTTGATTAAAATAATGCAGAAATTGTTGTTGATATTGAAACATTCATCCAAAAAAGGTGTCTTATTCTTCATACTTATCAATTGTGCCAGATTTGCAGGGAGGGTTACAGATCTCTGTTGTAGTTCTCTTTGATCACTTGGAACCCACACAACAAAAGGGGGAGACTGCATTTTCCAAATCATTGTTAAATCCTCCTTGTCAATTTAATATGATATGGGCTCTAATCCTGTTTACATGCCCAGTTTTATTGGGCATCTTTTATCACTGAAGATCTTCTCATGAGCTATGTTGTTGGGAGGATTGTTTATGGTTGACATTTTGGTTGTTTGTTGAGCTATGCTTTTTGTATTTAAAATGATGTATATATGACATAGTTGTAAATCAGCCTAGTTTTAATTGATTGGATTATGAAATAATAAGATTTATTTTTAGTGATTATGAATGAGAGATTTTGAATCTTGAGGTACTCAAAAGTTTTGTTTTATTTACATATATTACCTCATTATTTTAGTAAATATACATTTTAGCAGCTATAGCATTACACATCAGTCTGATTGGACACACATGTATGTGGATTTGGAGCTTCCATTGACTCAGATATGAGATTCATGTTGGGTAATAAAACTTGGTAAAATAGTCTTTTTTATTTTCTACTATCAATTACTTTTCTTCTTGTGATAAAATATTTAACTGATCATTTAGGTGTAGCCAGCTCTCTTTTTTCAGACATATGACATTAGGAATAACTAATTTGCTCCTAATAGAAAGTGGTAGAGGGTTCAGGAATGGATAAGCAAAGTCAAAGTTGTATCAACATTAATGGATATTCAATGTACTTGGACAAGTAAGACCCCTTAATTTTAAACCTTTATTAGCTCTAATATTTTGTACTGAAGAACACCATGATTGGTGGTATGACTTACTTGGCTAAGATGTGGTTATCTATCTAAAAGTACTGGACACTAAAGAGAGAGAGTCTGGGGACAGACATACTGTTTCACAATCAACATACCCTTGCAGACTTCCTTGTGAGGCCTTTAGTAGCCAAGCTGTGAAATGTAGTGGCCAGTCAGCTTGATGTACCAGAGGGGAATGGTGCTTGGTATATTGATCTTCCCTCTTGTTTTGGTCCCTGGGGCTCAATAGTACCAAAAATGGCCCTGAGTGTACCAAAAAAGTCAAATGGTCCTGCATTTACATTGACTTGAGGTGCTTGACCTGGATATTTTTGTGACATGTCTGTGGACTGTTGAGTTGTCAGTTTGTATGGGAGTTTGACCCTGGTTCCACCTCATCTCTTCTAGTGTTTTACAGATGGGGAAAGATTCTTATGCAGTGTAAAAAAAGGACCCAGCTTCTGCTTCAGCTGCAGAAGATATAACATGCTTGAGAATCTTAATAATGACATGAAAGGTACCATTGGGTGCAGGTACAGGGTTGGCTTCAGAAAAAAATATGCTCACACATGGCTCCTGTCATGAATCTCACTGATGTATCCATCATCTGCCAGTAGGTGATGCCAATATTAGGGTGTATAACAATGTAATCTAACTCCCCTGTCTGGTTGTCTACACTGTCTCCTTGGTTACAATCATTTGAAGAGCCTCAATGACACTAAGTGTCATTATTAAATGGTGGGATCTCTACCCCTATCTATAATAGAGCAATGGCCCACAACTTCTTGGATGAACTTGATGTCTTCCAGAGAGATTGTGTGAGTGCCAGCATTGTGGAGGTTGGCAAATTGTTGTTGTCACAAAATTGGGTTCATCATGTTTGTGAGGTGAGAGTTGGGGATTGAGAGGGTGAGGCTATTGAAAATACTTGAGTACCTTCAAGGTGTAACCAAGCATGTAAATTTTCCACAAAAATGGTTGTAATCCCTGATTCAATGTCTAACCCACAGTATTTTTTGCCATCCCAGTTGACAGTGTCGTGCTTTTAGCAGTACTGGGCACCATTTGCGCAATGAGGTGCTTGGAATTCTCCTGACCAACATATTGCACCCCAAAATCATCTAAAACAAGGGTGAACATGATGGGATGACATTTGGGGCACCATAAGCTCAAAGCCAAAGTGGAGCATTTGTATTACTCATGCTCCTCCAATTTTGAGGTGAGCAATTTGTTGGCTAAGAGCCCATCTTGAGGTAACCCTGGAATCCTCTAATAAACTTCAACATACACCCATCCATTGCTTGCTTTTTCTTGGAGGCCATAGTGTTAAATGACTTTGATCCTCTAATCTAATGTGCATATATTCATACCAATTCATTGGTGTTTGATAATAATGTTTTTGCATCAATTGCCATGAATTTGGTACTGTTGATGGAAATGACACTGTTCAGCAGGAGTTTGGTAGTGATTATATTGACAATGGGGGTACTACAATCCCCAGGGTAGTAAATTAAATTACCACCAGGGGTTCTTTAGTTTTGTGAGTCACATCTTCAAACCAATCATCTGGAATTTCATGTTTGTGTATGAAAAACCAAGCATTTATGACTTCAATGATGCCTGGCATACCTTGTCTAAGCACCCTAACTTCTCTGGTAATGGATCCAGTCCAAATTTGTAGTACTTGGAATTTTTAACCAGCTGTTGGTATTCTAATAGCTCTTCTGTTTCTTTGTCCAAAACAGCATTTGCACATTCACACAGGAACAACTTGAGTGGAAATTGTCTGACAGCCAGCTTGGTTGGAGTGACAACTGAAGCTTGTGCAGTGTGGGCTCTAGTGCAAAAATCATCAAATGGATTGGCAGGTATAGCAAGCAGGGAAGGAGCTGGAGGTGACATGAGTTTATACTCTGGAGGCTGAGCTAATGGATCAAATGGACTGGCCACCCTTGTAGACTGTGCCCTCTTCTTTAGCTTATGGAGCAAACATTGGACATTGGGACCACAGTGTGTAGGTGGAGCCAGCAGCTTGGATACCCTTGTAGTTGGAACATCAGTATTTTGTGGTTTGAACTCAACCCATTGATTCAGAACTTGCTGCAACTGACAAGTGGTAGTGAGGGTGCTTGGTTCCTACAGTAGTGGCTTGCCTTGAAGATTGTCTGACAGGGTAGCAATGGCATGAGTGATGGAATCAGTCAGGATGTCACTTGGAAGTAGAAGGTAAGGATGCTTGATGCACATGGTGTTGCTAATGGAAATTGCCTTTTGGTGTCTTTTGCTAACATGTGGAAGCAACAATAATTCTCCATGACCAGTCCAATGGACCAACCATCTTTGGCCTAATAAACCCAGGAGTCACAAGTGGTGGCTTTCTGTGGATCAGGAAGGTACTGTTGGATGATTTTTTTGCAAATTTTGAGTTTTATTATTGCTTAGATTGTAGAACAAATTATTGTTTCCTTGTTGAACATATTTTTTGGCAAATAAAATTAGCTCTAGACTCAAGTCTCTTTCTTAAATTTTTAAGTCAGGCATGCCCAAAATTTTTCAGGTGTGCTCAACAGTTGTTGAGTATGCAGGAAGTGGGAAAAATTGTTGGGTGCAGGCAAAGGTAGTGCTATGATTACTTTGTGGAGATTTTGGAGATTTTTTTATTTTATATTCACCAAATGCAATCTATAAATATTTGCAAGTAATTTTGTGTATCCCTTCACTTCCTGAATTTAAAGGCTATCATATATCCCCCAGAAACATGCCATGTGCAAACCATATTGTACCCATTTACACACTTACACTTACAGTACCACAGACTGTTTATTCTGGTTTCAAATCAGACTCCATTTTGATACACACTTTACTCTGCAACCACCCAACCTTTTTTTAAAAAAGTGTTGAAGCCTATAATGTAGAACCTTATGTGGTATATGGGGTCTGAGTTTGAAATATTTTTTTAATTAAAAAAAATAAAGAGTTTGAAAATGATTATACAAATGTCAATTTAATTGTAAGTTTTTTTAGTATTGTACCATGTT
>JALLOT010001458.1:0-14967 GCA_036939595.1 Thalassiosira livingstoniorum | reverse complement strand
GGAGTCGCTAACGGGTCCCTCCCCGTAAGCTCCACTGTATTAGGAGGCCTTAACTGGGATTGCTTACGCGTGTGGGGCCATCTAACAAGAGATCTAAAAAGGTTGGATCTAAAACCAAAACTCACCTTTCTTGTCCGTCCTGAGTTTTCATTTTTTTCATGTCCACATCCAACATCCAGCCACATCCAACGAAAATCCAGCCGGCCGTCTCTCGTCTGTCCACTATCCATCCACCATCAACAGCATCCATCTCAGGTGATCTCAGGTCCATCGAATGACACCACCTGACACAACATCATCGTCATCGTCAATTCACTTTATTTCTGTTCTGAGATGGCGACGGAAAAAGCACCGCATTCCACCACAATTCCACCATTAATTCAAAAGCAACCATGGCGAGCATAGACCTCCAAAAGTGTTCTTCCAAGAAGAAAAAGAAGAACAAAAAGAAGAATGCACCATCCCATTCAAAGAAAGGAGAAATTGAACCGACGTTGACCGCAACGAATAATTACAATGGTGGCAGCCAGATGGCATCCAAGTTGACATCAACATCCGGACCGTCATCATCCACAACGCTTGCCGAGTCGTCATCATCCACGTCACCATCAAAAAGTACAGGCAACAAACGCAAACGAAGTGAAAGCAGTGATGAAACCAAACAGGAAAACAAAGAAAATGGGAGAAAGGATGGAAATTCCGAAACCAACCCTACGAACACCGATGCAAATCCAAATTCAAAAGCAAAAACAAATTCGAAAAAAACCAAACGAAAACGTGCCAATAGCCATGCGAATGACAAAAGCGACAAAAGTGACAAAAGCGACAAAAGCGACAAACCCCCAACGAAATCCCAACCCAACACTTTCCAATCCATAACCCCTCCCCTCTCCCCCTCCATCCTCACCTTCCTCTCCACCCCCCCCCACCACTTCCCCCCCCCCACCCCCCTCCNCCTACCACTTCCCCACCCCCACCCCCGTCCAATCCACCACCCTCCCCCTCTTCCTCACCCACCACGACGTGGTCGTCCGCGCCGTCACCGGCTCCGGCAAAACATTGGCCTTTCTAATCCCCGTGGTGGAGATGATTTTGAGACGGACGGTGATGTTGAAGAAGAATTTGAGTGGGGGGAGTCGAGGGCAGATTGGGGGGTTGATTTTGGAGCCGACGAGGGAGTTGGCGAGGCAGGTTTGGGGGGTGGCGAGGGATTTGTGTGGGAGTTGTGGTATGAGTGAGCCGCTGTTGTTGGTGGGTGGCGGTGGGAGTGGGAATGGTGGTAAGAGTGGGAGTAATGGAAGTGGTGGTAATGGTGGTGGCAGTGTAGCACACGATCTCCAACTCTTTCAAAAACTCCAATCGGACATTGTCATTGGAACCCCCGGACGCGTAGAAGACGTTCTCACCCGCTATGACAACATTGACGTTTCCGAATTGGAAGTGTTAATTCTGGACGAATCGGATGTGTTGTTGGATATGGGGTTTGAAGTGACCTTGACTTCCATATTGAGTCGTCTGCCCAAGATGAGGAGGACGGGATTGTTCAGTGCGACGAATACTTCGGGGGTGAAGCGGTTGGTGACGAGGGCGGGGATGAGGAATCCTGTGGTGGTGGATGTGGCCATTTCGGCCATTTCGGCAAATGAGGGACATAACGCCCAAGTTTTGAATGGAGGAGAGAAGAGTGAGACAATCTCCAAAGAAAGCAACAATCACCACAACCACCAACAAGCCACACCCTCCACCCTCACCAACTACTACCTCCTCTGCCCCCTCACGGAAAAACTATCCCGTCTCCTCTCCTTCCTCCACCAACACTCGTCCGAAAAGGTCATTGTCTTCTTCTTGACGTGTGCCTGTGTCGAATTCTACAGTGCCGCGCTCAAGGAGTTGAAACCCCCTTGTAAGGGGTATGAGTATGAGGCATTGCATGGGAAGTTGGTGCAGAAAAGGAGGGAGAAGGCTATGGAACGGTTTCGGGAGAGAGGTGCTGGAAGTGCAGCAGGTGCAACAGGTGCCGGTAGTGCCCTCCTCTGCACCGACGTAGCGGCACGCGGACTCGACGTCCCCGACGTATCATGGACCATCCAATTCGATGCCCCGGTAGATCCCTCCTCTTACGTGCACCGCGTTGGACGGTCGGCCAGGGCCGGAAGAATTGGAAACTCGTTGGTGTTTTTGAGTCCCAAGGAGGATGCGTACGTGGATTTCCTGCAGTTGAGAAAGGTGCCGGTGAGGGAGTTGCCGGATGGGGAGGTTTGTAAGCCTCCTTCTGGGGAGGTGGAAGAGGTAGAGGAGGTAGAGGAGACGAAGGATGATGGTGACGATGGTGGTGATGGTAATGATCATGACGATGAGTCATCTGGAGAGGATGATGAAATGGACACATCAAAAGATGAGACATCCGAATCCAAAATGGACAAGGGAAGTAAATCCAAAAATAACAAAGCAACGAAAGATTCTTCAGACATGGCGAGAATAATCAAAAGTGCCGCTGGACCAAATGTGGTTGTTCCTGATGTGCTTCCAGCCATTAGAAAAATGGTGTTGAAGGATAGAGACATCTTGGAGAAGGGAACCAAGGCATACACTTCGTGAGTTTTGTCGAGAGCAGTATCTTTGTTTTCGTGCAAATGCTGTTAGATTTCTTAACAGTGCACATTCCTTTGATCTTTTTTGCTTAGATATATTCGAGCATACAAAGAACATCATTGTGGCTTCATTTTCAGGTGAGATTAAAACCAATCGACTACTTGAATATTTGCAGGATTGTCATATTTTGTTGGGGCTTTAGTTCTATTGTATTATTGAGCTGTTTCTGAGAAGCATCTAATCTCTCTCTTATCTTTCACATCAGATTTGCCTCTCTCGATCTCGGCGCCCTCGCAACATCCTTCTGCCTCCTCCGCCTCCCCAAAATGCCCGAACTCCGAGACAAGGCAGGCAAACTCAACTTCCAACCCGCCGGACCCGAAGTGGACATCCACGCCATTCCATTCAAAGACAAAGTTCGAGAAGCTGCCCGACAAAAACGCCTCGCTGCCGAACTCGCTGCGGGTGGGAAGAATGCCAAGCAAATCAAGGCAGAGCAGCGGGCGGCGGAGAGGATACGGAAGTCGAAGGAGAGGAGGGAGAAGGAAATTGCCAAGGGGAGGAATCCGAATAAGAAGAGGGGGAGGCAGGCGAGGATTTTTGATGAGTGGGATGAATTGGCGAAGGAGGAGAGGCTGTATAAGAAATTGAGGAGTAATAAGATTTCAAAGGAGGAGTATGATAGGTTGATGTATGGTGATGGTGGAAAAGGTGAGGATGCTTTTTCTGATGGAAGTAGTGATGATGATAGCGATTAACTTAATACAAAGCGCATGAAAAATGTTGTAGAAATGTGTATTAGTAAAGTGGTGTGTTGCACTGTTGTTTTGACTGGCCTCTCTTTTTAAACGGGATTCTTTAACAAAATCTCAGTGACTCAACCTGACTCAACTCTACTTAGATATATATTTTTGGCAACAAGAGATTGCTTTAGTTTTTGATGTCATTCTTTTTCAATCGAGTCGATAGACATGTATTACTAGGTGACCAGTTACCACTGGGTAAAATTTTATCTATTGTACTAAAAGTTCTCCGTGCAAACTGGCGAAGGAGCTACAAGTTTTCTGCCATACGAAACGCACAGAGAAATGGACGATTTAAGTAAGTTTCGATTAATCGATAAAAGTTTGTTGAGTTCGCCACATCTCCAAGAAACAGCCAATACCAGTGAAAAATATTCCTTTCCCAACACAACATGGATTTTCATTCGTGCTTTTCCTTTTCCAAAGGCTTTCCAAACCAAGTCCCACGATACTGCAACACCAACTAAAACACAGGATCTAACCTTCAAGGGCAGAAGCACCAGAAATAATCTCGATAAGCTCTGTAGTAATACGGGCTTGACGAGCACGGTTGTATTGGAGTGTCAATGAATCAATCATCTCGCCAGCATTCTTCGATGCGTTCTCCATGGCCTGCATACGAGAAGATTGCTCCGCAGCAGCGCCATCCATCAAAGAGTGGTAAATCTGTGACATGAGAAGGTATTCATGCAAATCTTTCATCACTTCTGATTTTGTGTCAGGTTCGAATTCATAAGCAAGCAAAGGTTCCTCCTCTCCCTCGCCTGCAAATGGCTTAATAACCTTGTACATTTGGTGGTACGTGGCGGCATTTTTGTAGGCGTTGTAAATAATGACAACGGCATCGTAATCAGAGGCACCAATGGCGATGAGTTCGGAGGCGATGGCACCGGCCAAAGTGAAGTTTCCAGGGGCGAGACACTCCGTCATAGTCAAGGCGATTTTTTCCCCATGAGTACGACGGAGTTGACCACGTCCCTTGTCACCAATGATAGCAACATCGCAATCCTTGCCCTGATCCTGAAGAGCAGCAATGCATCCCTTGGTAGAACGAGTGATGAAGGAGTTCACACCACCGCAAAGGCCCTTGTCTGACGTGATGGGTACCAAAAGGGTTTTTTGGGGCAAATCCTCGAAGGTAGCATCCTCGATCATCTTAGGTTCGCCGCACAACTCATCTGTCCATTGGTTGAAAGCAATTGCAGTAATACGACGACCTTCATCTCCCTTAAGCTTTGCGGCGGAAACCATTTTCATCGAACTGGTAATCTTTTGAATATTTTTCGTCGATTGAATCTGGTTGAAGACTGGCGTTGGCGAAGACGCGGCAATGAAATCAATGGTCATTGCGTTTAGAAAGATCATTACCATCGCAAAGATCACGGTTCGGATTTAGAATACACTCACTCTGCTTCTCCGTTGCCATGCCACGGGCGATAACAGCCCTGTGTCGTTACGAGGATGTGAGAATTGCAAAGGATGTGTTAGACGCGGGGGGGGAATTTTCGACGTTGAAGTATTATTTTGGCAGAATAGAAAACTAGGAAGATGATATGAGAGCATCAACACCAAATCGGACGCTGTCACAGACAAACGCATCACACAAAGTCGATGTTACTGCCAATCTAACTGAGAGGCGGCTCAACGACTGAGGACCAAAGACCACCTACGATCTCGGCGAATCTTGTCGTCGCGAATGGAGAGGACTATGAGGTATCCGTATTTGAGGTCTGTTACAATCCACTATTGACCTCACCTTGAGGCCACGCGGGACACAGCCCGTTGGGCGGCAATTTTTCCGAGCATCATGGTGACTTTCAACAGTTACGTCGGTTGGTTTCGGAAAGACGCGGTTGGTCAGCGTCGGCGAGGCGTTGGGCGAGCGGGGAAGCGAAGGGAACGGTTGGGTGCGAGCGAGCATGTTGCGCGCAGGATTATTTTCTAACTTTATTGTGGCCTGGCCGTCTCCCGTTATTATTGTTGAAAAGGAGCCTACCATATGATTCAAAAAGGAGCCTACAATACCATACACTTGGAAAACCCCTACTACAATACTTAAAAGTAATAAAAGGAGCCTCCACATCTTAGGAGAAACAAGCTCGTATTAAAAGGCTCTTTTTTCATTTTTCCACCAAAAATATTACCAAGGAGAGATCTCAGCAGGTTTCATGTATCTTGCAAACCTGAAAAGGAGCCATTTTTGATTTTTGAGTTTTTTTTTTGCAAAAAAAAGAATAAGAGAGCCTACACTCAAGAATTCAGGGATAAAAAGAGCCCAAACTTGAAATTGAAAAGGAGCCGGGATCCTTTTCACTGAAACTGATGGTACTCCCTAGTGGTCACCCTACTGACAGCTACTACCATACTTAGCTCATCCATACTTAGCTAAAATTTAATGAAAGCAATTGAGCGGGCATTTGCACTACACTGCCCATCCAACCACAACCAAGTGCCTTCTGGCCAACAACACTATCGTAAGTAGTGCATATAGCCTTGGTTGGGGTCAGGAGTAACATTGAGTTCCTTGACAGGCACCATCAAGTGGGGGGTTAGTGGCCATTTTTGGACCATTTCTACTGGTCTATTGGTACAAGTTGTTAGTGCGACCGCAGATGTCACGTGTCACACACATAATTTTGCCATGCTTTTTTTACAATGGCTTTATTGACAGCTCATCATTGACAATAGCCATTCTGGTTGTATTGACTTTACTTTTAGACTAGAATTATCATTTAAATAATAATTAAGCATCTAACTACACTATTGATCACTAAAGTAACATTAGTTTAATTGAAAACACCTTAAATTAACAACACTATTATGATTAGATGTCAGTGCAGCAATGGCATCAACAACAAAGTTGATACGATGCCAATTATGGCTTATCCATCATCAGAGGTGTTGGCTAATGGCTAGTCAAAGGCATTTCTATGATGCCTTTGGGACATTTGTCTACTCTGACAATCACTGCCTGAGAGGAAATTGTCAGAGCGGATCACATCATGTGGTTCAAAGTGGGGAGGGTTCAGTTTTTTTGATATTATGGTTGATTTGTAATTCAGGATGGCATAGCATCTGCAATGGCATTAACAGTGAGCCCTTTGACAGCCCATCAACAAAACAAGGTTATCTGTATGGTTGAGTTCTTTGACGGAAAAATTCCCATTGTACCAAGGGATTGAATGCAATAATGGGGTTGTCCAACGGCATTTTTGAAAAATCCCATTGTTGGGAGAGATCAGTTGGGTTGGGTTGGTTAGGGTTGGTTCACTTCAAAGTTCCAAATCAATTTTTTTGGAAGAACTTTCAAACTTCAAACTGCACGGTGGAATGGGAGGCATAATACAAGTAGTATGCAAGAATTCTTGGTAGATCATTTGATATGAGCATGAATGTAATGCAATCAAAAACAGAAATATTTTTTTTGCCATGCATGGTAAGAGCATGCATTTTGGAATTTGGCCTTCAACAATCACAAAACTTTAATCCTCATTTACTCAAAAAATTGATATCCTCTGTACGCTATCAGTCAGTGAAGGTTTTGTCATCGGAAGCCTTATTTGCTCCCATAAGCAGTAGTACTGGTAACTAAGAGTGTTTCATTATAAAAATTAGGTGCATGGTGCAAGAAGGATCTTGTTGACCCACTACTGGAATAATTTTAAATGAAAATTCAATTTATAATAGTATTATCAATAGATTAAGTTTTGTTTGTTACTGAAACCATATGCATACTAATAAAAAAATATGATGTTTTTGCAGTATTCAGCCTTATCCACTACAATATATTTTCCCCTTTACCATAATATGAATAGTACCCAAGACAGTTTGTTTATCTCTTTCTATTTTTTGTATCTTTTTCACCCACCATCTTCATTGAAAAAATGTAGCTTTGAAACATAACAATATCTCCTAATAAGTTATACCATATCTATAACTGTGAATATCTTCATACTAATGTTGCTATATTACTAGTACCAATCAAATGTCACATATAGTATTCTATACTCCCATCAATCTATCCAAATGGTCTCTTAATTTACAACATTGAAATATTCCTGAAATAATCTGAAGAACAGACCAAGCCAAAAACAGTCCACTCTCAAATCATCGATTATGAAGATGAGGCTGAAGGCAAGAATTCTGTCATTTAGGCTAGAAGGAATGAAGTACAATATTGCTTGCTTATTTTGGCAGTGGCCATACTATTCCTTCACTTCCTGAAGGATATACAATATCCCCTAAATCTATTTTTTATTCATGAAAAACTTACTTATTTACACATTGTAAAGTATGAGGTATCATATTATATCATTGGAAAGAGGAGAGTATTGGAGTGAATTGCCAAAACCATACTGCTTGCAATGAAGCAAATAACATCATCTGGGTGGGTTGTCATGTAATCAAGGAGTTGTTGGCATGCATCCATTGTGATTTCAATCACATGGGCTTGTTTGATTAGAATGGAGCTGGGACCTTCAGCTAAAGAAGTATCAAATGCACGTGAGTAATATGAGTGTACCCACAATGTTTTTAAATGATTTAATTTTTCACATTGACAATGACAGTTATTCCTCAATTTCTACAAATTGCGGTCTCTTGTCGTAGGCAAATGGAGTGTGTTCATGAAGAGAGTGATGTGAACACTAAACGCAATTGTAGTGCTTGTGCTGAAACTAAATGAGTGCCTTCGCATATATTCAAGCAATGAGAGATCAACATATGATGAGTCAGCATTATAGTGGGTTGATAGTAGTTTGAGAGTATTTTTGAGTGGTTCAATTATATGTTTTGCATCTTCCCCATTTGTAACTTTGATTCTAATACAATCTACTAATATGAAAAAAATGGTTCTCTTTATTCATAATGTCACAGACTGGGTGTCAATTTATATGGGACACATATTTCCTCTTCCAGGTGCTTGGTGAGAAAATTTTGGCCAAAATTCCTGACTGGGGAAGCATGTACATCCCGCAGCAAATTTTGAAGTAAGCCCACCCATTTTTGTCAACTTTATCCTTAAAAATATATTCATCAATTATTATTTGAGATAAGATATCATTGTTTAATCTAATGCATTTGTACCTGTGAAATGGAGCATTTAAATAAAATATTTCAATATCAATGGTTAAGAAGTGGGCTCCAGGATCAAAAGTAGTAGAATTCCCACTAACTTCATTGTTTGTGGTGAGGGGATAGGAGTCCAAGTAAGTGTTCGTTTTAGGAGGTGTGGCATTTGCCACTTGCATGGCTGCTGAAAAGTTTTTGTTTGGATTTTTTGTGTTTGCATTTGCTTTTGAATTTGAATTTGTGTTGGAGTTTGTAGGGTTTGTTTCAGATTTTCCATGCTTTCTCCCATGTTCTTTGTTTTCATGTTTGGTTTCATCGTTGCTTTCACTTTGTCTTTGTTTGATGCCTTTACTTTTAATGATGAAATTGATGATGACATTGTGGACGGTAACTTGGATACCATCTGGTTTCCAAAATTGTAGTCACTCATTGGGGTTCACTTTCATTGAATTTTCCTTCTTTGAATGGGGTGGTGAATTCTTCTTCTTGTTCTTCCTTTGCTTCTTGGAAGTTTTCTTTTGGAGGTCTATGTTCAAGTTTGTTGTGGTTACTTTTGAATGGTTGAACTGTGGTTGAATGTGATGTAGTTTTTCATTTCCACTTGTTGCCAAATGATCTCCGTCCAATTGGCAGAACAGAAAGTGGCACTCACTGAAAGATGGTTGATGTGGTTGAAGTTGACTGGCGCAATTGACATGGTACAAGATACAAAATTAAGGATAAAAACACAGAAAATATAAAAAACAAGTCTAAATGGAATAAATATTTGATCAGCAATTTGTTAGAAACTAATGTGGCAACATTTATTAGTACTATTTTGAGATTATCAATAAAACAGTCCCAAACAAAATGAATGTTTTAAAACATACTTACTACTTTTGATTAAAATAAAACAATGTGTGTTTTCACCATCAAATTTTGACTCTTTATTCTTATTATTTTGTAAAAAGTTGTTCTCTAAAAAATTGATACAAATCTTATATACTTTTTGTATGTGAAAATGTTGAACTAACCAAAAGCAGAAAAGATCTAGAGAGTCATGAGCTGACTTATTTTATGAGGAAGCTACTACTAAGTGCTCGAGGGGTCTGACCTGCGCACGTGCCTAGTAAGCGGTAAGCCTAGGCCGCAGCAGCTCCAGGCACGGGCAGATGCCCACGTGGAAGTGGGGAGTTGCCTTGCCATGTAGGTAAGCTGCTAGGGCTAGGTTTAACACACCCTCGCAGATCCCGTGGAGCAGGTGCTTTGTACAAATACTCGGGTGAGTTTTTCATATAGACATAATACGGGCGAACCTTGATGTGGTGAGCCGGTGCAAAATGCTTCGTGAAATAATCAGCTAAATTTTCTAACCCAGGTGCCCAAATGATTCTAAAGATGTCATGATCAACCTGATCAATAATCCAAAAGTATCTGACATTCATTGATCTGGATCGCTGTTGCTTGATGGATCGATTTGCTATTCCTACTGCCGTGGTGTTATCGACGTAAAAGTACGTGGGTGGTTGTCGGCGTTTCATCTCTTCCAAGGTACGTCTATAGACAATTGCTTTCTGTCCGTTTTTGAATAGACTGCCCAGTTCAGCCTCGGCAGCTGATGCTGCAACGAGTTTGAGTTGGCTGCATTCGATGTCGATGGGCCCGTTGAGCCAAAGGGGGTCTGATGGCGATTGGTTCTTGCCGAGGAAGAAATAGCCGCCGCAAGAGCTTTTGGCGCCGGGTTCGTTGGCGTATGCCGCATCACTATGGACCCACAAATGCATGTCACTTGCTTTGTAACGGATCGTAGCATTGGGATGTGTTGCACAATAATCGAGGAGTTGATCGGCCCAAGCATTGGTCAGGATTGTCGGGGCATTTTGTTTGCTACCAATGGTATTGATTGCCTTTGCCAGTGTTCCGTCTAACACGCGTGCGTAAAACAACAAATAGCCGCATACTTTCTGAATTTTCTTTTGTCCTTTTTTATCTAAAGGGGGGGACGAATCTTGAGGTGGCATGGTTTGAGCGGATTTACCAAACTGCGGGGGCGGACATGGATGTGGTGAATGCTGTGGTTTCTTCGGGGGTTTGTGCTGGAATGTTGCGAGGACTTTTTCGATGTAACCGGGGAGACTGAGCTCAACCCATCTTGCCTTATAATTCCATCGTAAGGTAATACCACAGTAGACCTTTCCCTGCCAATCCGTGGTGAGTTCGTACCATTTTCTCAAAATTGAGATAAGATGTATGACATCTTTTTTATTTGTGTATTGTATGCCGAAGTCATCGACAACTAACACAAACATAAGACTTGAGTGTTTGTGTGTCCATAGGCCAGGTGTGAGGGCACATTCTTCGAAGCCGTGGGGGGCGAGTCTCTTCTTAAGCAAGTCGTTTGCAAGCCTGCCCGCGGCTGGGTGGCCGTACATTCCTTTTTCGCAGCAGAAGTAAACGTAGCCATTGTCTTCAACATACTCATGTGCATTGTACTCGTCTAAGATTTCTTCAGGTACGTAATCTTTGTGGATTCTGCAATACAAAAATACATCCAAAGGTGTGTTAAGATAAAAATTTTTGAGGTCCATACCCATGAATCTTGCGCCGGGCGTCGAGACCACATTGTTTAACAGTATTTTTGTGGTTGGTATTTCAGCCGTCCTTGTGGATACTTCAAAAGGGTAATCTATTTGATCACCTCCAAGTGTAAGTCTTACTCGTTCTTCAACTTCCTTGTTTGGTCGTATGTCTACGACTATCCTGATATACGCTACTTTCTCTCCTTTAGGAATGGCTACCTTTTTGACGAAAAACAAGGTATCAGTTCCTTTTTCTCCACTTTTCGTGCCCTGCATTAAGCGACCCATCTCACAGTACATTCCGTTGTTCCACACTTTTTGGGTTTTTGGATCTTTTATTAAATGTCTATACTCCAGTTTGCGGCCTGTTTCGGGACACAGGACTGCATTAACGAAATATGGAGGGAGTGAATCATAAGCTGGCTTGGGGGTCGTGGGAGCTTCTTGAGGGTTCGGTACACCCGTGAGGAGAACATTGAGGGCTCTTGCTCGTGTTGGATAACGGTGTGTAGTTGGTCTGATAGGCCTGTGGAAGGTCCGATCGCGTGGCGGGTCATCTTGGGATATGATCGGGATTTGGGCTTGTTGAACTTGTTCTTGTGGATTGACGTGGTCAGAATCTTGTTGGGTAAAATCATCTTGGGAGATTGGGACTGGTCCTTCAGGCACCCTCGTTTGTTCAGGGATGTTAAGGGTTGGAGGCTGTGCCACCCTCGGTTGTCTGGGTGTGGTACCTGCTGGCGTTGTGGTCACCCTCGGTTGTCCGGTGGTGTCAGGCTTGAGTAGGTTTGTGCCGTGCTGGATGATGTCCGTTAGGCGTTGGAGTGCCGAGTAGTCGGTTAAGGTAGGGTATATTGGGTTTTTATGGGCCACGGATTTTAATGCTTCGCCTAAATTGTATGCTGCCTCGACCAATGTTTGTTCTGGAGTTGGGCCTTGAGGGACTGAGTATGATTTCGGTGGAAAAAATGCAATGGTATCCGTTATGCGTGTGCCACCCGTTTCCGGTATGTAGCACTCGTAGCATCTGTAATGTTCAGGTGCTGCATTTATTACGAATCCCTCAACACCATGATAATCCCACGTTTTCCTTTGTTCAGGACCTTCAAAACACAGGACCTTCCATCCTGCCGGCGCCAAGGGAACTGCATTATAATTATGTTCGCCGTATAGCCACGTGGCTGCTGAGATCTTCGGGTTAATTCTTGTTGGTCTTAACATGTTTAACGTCCATTCAAGTTGAGGAATAATCCGATCCCATTGGCGGATGGGGAAGTCTTCGTGTGTCGTAGCTACTCCTGATAGGACGTGGTGCTTCCCTGTTTCAATGGCCCGTTCCGCGATGTTCCCTCGGTGGTTTTGAGGTGGAACGAGTTGGTGGTCGATTTCTTCTTTGGTGAGCCAATGTCGTACCGCCTTTGAAGCTTCATTGTCCATAACGTTTATTTTTGGTTTTATGCCTACTTTTTTGAGTCTTTCCATTGTAACCGTGTACGCCTCCAACATTGCTGCATCTGACCTGCTTTTGAGTGGGTGCAACAAGATGGCATTGCCATCATACGAGAACACAACAAAAATATACTTATGTCCTCGTGCAGAGGTGTATGGAAATGGTCCCGTTGTGTCGGAGTACGAGGTTCCCGTGAGGTCTTGGGTATTGAGGAGTATGAAATACACTTCATGCGTTTTCGCTTCTTGGATAACTTCTGGTTCTGGCAGCGGTGCCTGTTTAGGTTTGGTGGATCGCACGTTCTTTCGCTGACGGTTAAGATGGCCTTTATGAGTGGCTATGGTTTCTTGCAGATACTTCTTGACATTTCTTTCAGTGAGGAACGGCCATGTGGCTAAGAAGTTGTTTTTGAGTGCTTTGAGCAACGTGGCTTTTGGCGGTGACCCTAATGCTGCGTGTAAGAATTGAAGTGCTTGTTGTACATTCTCGGCAGCATAGACATTTCGTAGTGCATTAAGTTGTAGTGTATTAGCCATTGGGGCCTTTTCATCTAGATACCACAGTCCATTACTTGCACGTAAACCTTGTAGTATTTGTTGTTCATCATGCCATATGCTACATTTATCTTTTTCAAATATTGCCTTGCATCCAACATCACAAAACTTGCCAACTGAAAGGGTGTTATGTTGTTTTAAACCAGGAAGTACATGACCATCTAATGCTGATTGTATGTGCGTTGGTATTCCGTTGATCGGTAATGTGGCCTCTGCGCTACTTGTGAGCCCACTCCCACCTGGTTGTGTTGCTTGAACTTGATTGTGGGTTGGGAAAATTTTTAAATTAGGTGTTTCGGGTTTCCAAAATGGATGATTTGCTCCCGTATCTAGAAGTGTTGGTACTTTTGTTTGGGTGGGGTTACAGACTGCATTGACACATAAGAGATTATCTAATTTATCGATTACAGCTACCCCACCCCGTCAGAAACCGTTCCTTCTTGCTCCTCTGGTATTTCCCCCCATCATATTATTTGCTGATGCATACGCAATATGTCCCGGTGCGGGGTTAGTACATTCCCATCCATGATGTTTGGTGAATCCATGGGTCCAACAGTATGGTGGAAGGTTCTGGGGCATTTGTTGCTGCATGGGCATCCATTGGTGTACTTGTTGTTGCTGGCCTTGTTGCATGAAACCAGGGGGTGGTCCGTACGTCTGTTGCTGATTGAACTGTTGGTAGTTTTGATTGTTGTTGTTTTGGCGTTGCTGCTGATTCTGTCCATTATTGTTGTATCGATTTCCTCCACGTCCTCCACGGCCTTGGCGTCTGTTGTTGCGGTAGGTATTTGTTGGCACATTGTTCTGATGATTTTGAATTGCGTTCATCATTTGCTGCTGTTGGACTTGCATTTGCATGAGTTGTTGTTGGAGCTGGGCGATGACGTCTTCGCTTGGTGCTTGTGCCCGTTCTGCTTCAATGGCGTTAATTTGTTCCCTCTGTAGTGCGGCTTCGTCAGCAAAGGTTTTCAAAGAATTTTCAAAGTTTGTTACCAATTCTTCTACTTGAATGTTGTTTGCGTACTGGGAATTACTTCTTTTCTTGGCCTTATCCTTTCTCTTTGCTGCATTAGTGAAGAATACTTTTGCATTTACATAGTTCTTCTGATTGTCGGGAAGCATATCCCAATCCCTCATGTCATATGGGAATGCATCGCTCTCACGCAAGAGGTTAATGAGGATTCGCAGGAGCTGCGATTGATTGTATGGGTCTCCTCCATCACTCGCAAATTCTTGGGCGTTATCAATTCTTTCATACAGTACTTCGATGGGTTCATTGGGATCATATGGAGTTTTCATTTTTTCTTCGTTTTCCGTTAGAGCTTGGTCATCTATTTCACCGTAGGTGCTGTAGAGATGCCTGAAGAAATCGTAGATGCTTCTGTTGCTATACTGGACGACGGGTTGTTTAAGTACCACATAATACTTGGGTTCAACGGCTGCCATGATTAAGTTTCTTATCGCCGTGATGACTGCTTGGCACTCCAAGTACGCTGTACGGTTGATACGAAAAGTCGTGTCAATTTGTCGCATCCTTGCCGTGTTGGCTCCTGGCGGATACACGGGTCCCATTCCTGGGTTCGCTGGAATTAGGAAGGGAGTGTTGGAAATAGTTGCATAAAATTGGGCGGTAAGTGCTAGGGCTGAATAGCCATGTCTTCCGCCTCCCAATGGTGTTTCTACTGACGCCAAATTCGCAATAACCTCTTGGTGCATTTGTTTTATGCTGGGGTAGTCAGGGGAACCATGGATTTTGGTGAGGACCTTGTGGGGAAATTTTGCCGAGACGGACTCGATGGTTGGATCGGCACTCATGGTGCTAGTTAAAGGTGAAGAAAACACGTACTTGCTAGGTGTTTGTTAGTATCTTTTCATAAGTCAGCTCTGTTGAACTAACCAAAAGCAGAAAAGATCTAGAGAGTCATGAGCTGACTTATTTT